>PVJC01035785.1:0-18074 GCA_004026665.1 Murina feae
GGGGGCAGTTGGGGGTAACCAGGCTCCCAGGGTAGGCAGTTAGGGATTACCAGGCCGAGAGGTGGGGCAGTTAGGGGCCACCTGGCCGGCAGTCAGGTGAGCAATTAGGAGCCAGGGCCAGGATTTTCTGACTGCAGGTTTAGGCTCGATCCAGTCGGACATTCCCCAAGGGGTCCCAAATTGGAGAGGGTGCAGGCTGGGCTGAGGGAACCCCCCCCCCCATGCACGAATTTTGTGCACTGGGCCTCTAGTTGTGATATGAAATTGATCTATTAAGATTTTTATCAAGCACATCAAATTGTACTTAAAAGATGATTTTTTCTTATTTGTCAATAAAACTTTTAAAGGAAGGGTGATGGGGATTAAAAAGAAGTCATGTACTATATGCAAAGAATATTTCTACTGTACTTTGGAAACACCACAGAACCCTTTGATTTACTTAGAGATGATCTGCTACATCATTTAAAAATTTGAAGTTCAGGGTATTCTGTTCATTTGTTTTCTAGGTAAACAAAGTGACTTGGCAACATTGTAATGAATTAGCCAAAAATTTATAGTAATAAGAGTCATGACTATTGAATGAAATGTTGTTTTAAAAGATGGTTTTTTTGTGAATAAAAAGATTTAATAAAGCCAATTTTTATGTTTACAGAATATATTCTAAATTCCATCAAAAAAGAATGGAAGAACTAACTGTAGTTGGTCTGCAGAACTTTTTCAACCTTTTCCTACTGTTAGCAGCTGTTGCAGAGGTAGAAGATGTTTCAAGTCGTGTTTTAGATCTCCTGAATTTCCTCAAGCCTGCCTTGAAAACATCACCTCTCATTTGGAAGGGTCAGGCCGCTTTCCTCTTAATGTATACCCAGAAAAATCTGGACATTGGTGTTTTGGCTGAAAAATTTTCAGATGCTTTCCAGGCAAAAGCAAGGGAATTCTTGGTGTCTAAGAATGATGAAATAGGACAAAGACAGACTCTCTGGACACTTCTTTCCATCTATATTGATGGTGTTCAAGAAGTGTTTGAGACAAGCCATTGTTTGCATCCCTCCCATGAAAAACTGCTTAATGATGGATTTAGTATGCTTCTGCCAGCTTGTCAAGAACCTGAACTTAGGATGGTATTGCACTTTCTACAAGCTGTTCTGGCTAGAATCAGGTATGTTTTCTAGTAATGTGTTTATTTATTAGTTGTTTAATATTGTACCTGTGTTGATTCTATAACCAAGATTTTCTTTTGAGCTAATTATGAAGTCCAAATGTAGAGAGAGGAGCTGGTTTTATTACTACATTGGCATAAATCAGTAGTTTTCAATCTGTCCTTTTAATAGTAGTTCTTTAAAAGAGAGCTTAATGTGCAAACACATTAAACTCGGAGCAGCTCTGGTATAGTCCCTGGAACTTAGTTGATCATTCTTCAAAAGTGGTAATTAGAAACACAAGAATAAGTCTTGCATTCTTTAAAGAGGTTCAATTTACAAATACTGTCTCATTCATTTCTTTATCAATCGTATCATCCCTTTTTTTAAAAAAATATATTTTTTTATTGATTTTTCACAGAGAGGAGGGGAGAGAGAGATAGAGAGAGCTAGAAACATCGATGAGAGAGAAACATCGATCAGCTGCCTCCTGCACATCTCCCACTGGGGATATGCCCGCAACCAAGGTATATGCCCTTGACTGGAATCAACCCTGGGTCCTTTCAGTCCACAGGTCGACGCTCTATCCACTGAGCCATACCGGTTAGGGCGTATCATCCCTTTTTATAGATGAAATGAAAACTTGGAGACTTTTTATGACTTCCGTAAAACAAGGCCATTAAGTTTCAGAATCAGCACTCCAACCCAACCCACTATACCAAAGCCACCTTCCTATACCATCTTTAAATAGTTCACAAATAACCAAACAGAAATTAACCATACCACTACACTTGTTTAAAAATTAAGAGATAATTATATGAATGAAATCTGTAAATGTTGCAAACCTGAAAGTATTACCACTACTCATATAACATAGGTTTACAATTGTGAGTACACAAACACATTTTATTTTTATATTATTATTTTTTATTATTGTGTTACTAGAGGCCCAGTGCACAAAATTCATTGCATTGGGGAAAGAGGCCCCTCAGCTCAGCCTGTGCCCTCTTGCAGTCTGGGAGCCCTCAGGGATGTCCAGCTGCCACAGCGGCAGGAGAGGGAGCCTCTCCTGCCGCTGTGCTTTCTAGCCATGAGCCTGGCTCAGGGCTTCTGGCTGAGTGGCGCTCTACCTGTGGGAGTGACCACTAGGTGGCAGCTCCTGCATTGCGCATCTGCCCCCCTGGTGGTCAGTGCACATCATAGCGACTGGTAATTCCACGGTTCAATCTGCATGTTAGCCTTTTGTTATATAAGATAGGATTTTTCATGCGATCTGTAAACCTGTTTTTGTTCCAACATGTATACTTCTGATTGTTTTTACCTTTCATTTTTGCTACTAAAAAAAGGGTGGTTGCTTATTGGGGAACTTTCATTACTATGTTTTCCTAATTTTGCAAGTTGTATATTTTTTTAGTGATTCATTAGTTGGAAAAAATCACAGGGGTATGGAGACAAATAAATCACATGTTATCTAATCCAATAAAAGAGTAATATGCAAATTGACCCTCACTCCATTATACCCAGAATCCATGCCCACAAGCCACGCCCACTAACCAATCAGGAGCAGATATGCAAATTAAGATGGCGGCAGCCACAGAGCTGGAGTTGACCCTGTGGGCCCTGAGCTCTACTCAAGGCTACAAAGTTTCAGTTATAGAAGATAAACCCCAGATACCTGCGGGGCTGGGACCTTGGGTTGCCAGGGGCAACCCAGGCTTTGATCAGGGGACCAAGGCAACGAAGTTTCAGTTATAGAACTTAAATAAATTCCAGACACCTGCTTCCAGCCAGGCACTCCAGTAGGGACCCGAACCCTGAAGGGGCTGGGGGCAATCTGAAATGGCCTATGCCCCTCACCCAGGCTGGCCAGGCACCCCAGTAGGGACCCGAACCCTGAAGGTGCTCTGGGCAGCCTGAAACGGCCCTCAGCCCCTCACCCAGGCTGGCCAGGCGCGCCAGCAGGTGGACATCCCCTGAGGGGTCCCAGACTGCGAGCAGGCACAGGCTGGGCTGAGGAACCCCCCAAGTGCACAAATTTTTGTGCACCGGGCCTCTAGTTTATAATAATAATTATTTTTGGTTTATTAGCACTATTGCAATCATCCTAGCTTTCATTTCTTATAATAAAAACAACTATTTGCTCTTTTAAATTCAATTTCATAGAAATCTTTTAGCATTAAAAGGCGTGTTGGAAAATATTGCTTACAAGTACCTTGGATCACCATTCAGAAGTACTGAGGTAGGAATCAAGAAGACATAATGAGTGTCAGTTATATAGAGTGAAAGTAAGTTTACATTCATGTTAGGAGTATCTTTTAACTAGAATTGGCTTGAGTTTATAGTTTGCTGTCATCTTGAGCTGGGGGCAAAGAATATGATCTTGATCTTTAAGACTAACATGAAAAAAAGACATATTTATGTTGATACTATCTAATTCCTTGCACAAATGTTTATTTTTATTTTTCTGCCGTTCAGCTATAACTGACAACAATTGCTGTAAATGCATATCAAATCATGTATAACGTTCATTGCCAAAATTATAGGTCAGTTTTAACAGAAGGTAGTATGAGGTCATTGTGTGAATAAGAGTGGTGAAGTAGTGTGCAGGTATTTATTAATACTGTCATAGTTTATGCACTGTTATCTTTTAAATTCCTGAAGCTTTTGTAGTAATTTGCACACAGCTCTTCAATGAGACTAATTATAATCTACACTAATAAAAGAGAAACATGCAAATTGGTGTCACTCTGCTACGCCCACCAGCCAATCAGGATGAGTATGCAAATTAACCCCACAAAGATGGCGGCTGATTTGCATATCCAGGCATGAAACATAGACTGAAGACAGTGTAGAAAGAAGCCAAGTGTTGCAGAAGGAAGTGAAGCGGCGGAGAAGGGAGGGAGCCGAGGCAGCAGACACGGGATGGAGGGAGGCAGTGGAGAAGGGAGTGAAGCCTACCTAGAAAGGCTTCGCTCCCTTCTCTGCTTCACTGAAGCTGCAGGAAGCCCTATTCTTGTAGGAATCTTCCTGCAACTGGCTTTTAGTATATAATAAGAGGGGTGTGACTTACGCAGTTTAATTTTATTCCATCAATCTTTAGCACTTCCAGGGTAGATATTGTCAAGGCAGACTTCCTTTCAGTTTGGAATCTTTTGGGGAAAGGCCCCAGAGATCATTCAGGATTATTTATTTTAAAGGAAAGAAGGAGGGATGGGTGACAGGAAATAGGAGAAAAATTCCTTCAGGTCTGTGATCATAGATATGTGTTCCTAATTTATTCCCCATATCAGGAGCCTCATTGAAGATCTTTCCATAGGAGTCTTTGGGTATACTATAAAATTAATACTTTTAATATTATTAGAAAGTACAAAAACATTTTGGATATTTGTAAAGCATAGGCTCCCCCCCCCCTTTTTTTTTTTTAAAGTTAAGAACACAGCTAAATTCTTTGAATTTTGATTTAGACAGGGAAGATGGGTTACATAGATTGATGATATTTATTCCAGGCTGCATCTCTGACAAGGGGAAGAATGAAATACTTTATCTTAGCAATCTCTTCTGTTTTCAAATTCAGGTGGGAATAGGTACCAGTCCTTGCATAAATATGTGTGCAAGATGTGTGAGTCTGTATGTTGAACAGGGTAATAGTTTTGTAACTGTATGACAAAGAAATTACAGGTAGGCAGGGGCTAAGATCACTGATTAAGGGAGAAGCGGCTCCCTCTAGGCTGTTAAGAAATAATAACTTCATATGCCACTTTCTGCTAACTGGAGCTGATGGCTCACCAGAGCATTCTTTATTGCTGATTAAGTAGCATTATGAAAATACTGACTTGGTTATGTTAACTAAATGCCTCTGTGTGTAGAACTTCGAATGTCAAATAGTTTTAGCAGTCGTCTTTAACATTTCACATTACCTTTCTGGAATCACATTTCTAGGTCTCACTTGCTGTTATTTGAGGTTAATGTAAAAATGCCAGTCTTTCGTTTGTAGAGTTAGGTGTAGCCAAAAGCTTTCTTTAATTATATCCATTCATGCTGCTATAGTTAAGGGTCTGTCAGCATTTCCATTATAGACTTCCATTTTCAAGGTTTTATAACATAGCTATGAAAATTAGCTTTGGGCAAAAACTTGACATGCGAGGTCTCATGAGATTCTCCCTCCTCCCCATCCCCCTTTTTCATTTTTACTGAAGTAAGGGTGAGTGATTTCAAAATGCCTTTTGGCATCTGCAAATATCATTTGGAGTTTAAAAAGAAACAATAAATTTTCAGGCTTTGTATCTGTTTGTTGTACCACTTAAACGGGGTTGTGGACTTATGGATTTAAGCCAAATGGATATTGATCAACTGATAACCTATTTTGTACTAAACAAGAGTCTAGTTTCAAAGAATTCTAAAGGTAGTTGAAAACTTACCTAAAATGTTTAATGTTGAGGCTAAGAAATAGTTCCAAAGGAATTCCTTTTTTTTTTAATACTGTTTACTCAAGTACAACTGCTTAAAAGATAAAAACTTTTTTTCCTGTCTCCAAAATACATTTTGAAAATAAATACATTTTTAAATCCCTTTTCTTCTTTTCCTTTTAGCCCAGTCAGTCATCTGTTTGTTCTATATTTGTTTTGACATTTGGGATGTGTGTGTGTGTGCACACATAAAAACTGTTTATTATTTCTTTCAAATATTTTCCATGTTTAATAGTTCTAGTTATTTTAACTTTATTGTATGGTATCGTTTATTCAAGACAATTTTATTTTTTACATTTTTCTATGAGAGAATTGGGGGTTATCTACCCTGTTTCCCCAAAAATAAGACAATGTCTTATAGTTAATTTTTGCTCCCAAAGATTTACTAGGTCTTATTTTCAGGGGATGTCTTATTTTTCCACGAAGAAGAATACAGTACACATTTATTGTTGAACAACAAAAAAAGGAAATTTATTACCTGTGTGTCCACACAATGTACCCGAATCCTGCCCCGCGCGACTCACTGTCTAAGTGTGAGTCAGCCAGACTCCATCAGGGCAGAGTGAGCAGCAGGTGGCAGCTTGTCCTGGTGGCCGCGCGGGCTCTCTGGTTAAAAGAGACCTCGCACTTCCTGTCTGCTCCAGCTAAAGCTGCAGCCAACAGTGGTCTGCGCAGCGGTGCCCGCCACTATAGCCCAGAGTCCAGAGTTATGGTAGGTTCAGGGGGGCTTATGTTCGGGGGAGGTCTTATTTTCGGGGAGGTCTTATTTGGGGGGGTGCCTTATATTTCAGCGAGAGGCAAAACTAAGTAGGTCTTATTTTCGGGGATTGTCTTATTTTCGGGGAGCAGGGTAAGTAGGGAAGGAGGTAGTACAAAAGGAAATAATACATAATTTACTTGATTTTTCAGGAAAGTCTTGACAGCATGCATGCCTTTCCTCCTTTTGTTATTGGATGCACTATTAGTATGAATGGGTTACAGCTTCTTTAATTAGTGAAGTATGGTTTACGATAATACAAATTTGAAACTGGATAGGATTTTTTTTTAATAATTGAATTGTGAGTTATTTGCATATAGTTTTTTTAGTATATCCCAGATTGCCCAAAGTACCTGCTCATGTGCAGTTTCTTTATCATCTATATATGAATATAAAATGAAAACTTCTACTCCTTCTTCATGCTAGTTACATAGGAGTTTCTTGGTAGTTGTACCTCTATAGTGGCTACTATGGTGGACAGCAGATCTCTCAGCACTGACTTCAAGGCTGCACCTATCCAGAATGTGGCTCATAAATTCTCAAATGCATGCTTGTTTTCTTTATTTACTGCTTTTTTATTTTATGTGAACAATATTCTTTATTCCAACTTAAAATGTATGCTTGTCTGTGTGTCCCTAGTCTTGAATATTCTTTCTTCCCTTTGAATTTTTTAACACTTTCTCTCTAATGTCCTTTATTGCTTTCTATGTCATGTTGTGATTGCTTTTTACAGAAGATAAATTTATTTATTTTTAAAAATTTATCTTATTGGTAAAAGTATTACAGCTGCCCCAATGTCCCCCGCCCCCCCGCCATTGACCCTCTCTGTTTCAACCCCTCCCCCTCTCAAGGCCTTCTCAGCACTATTGTCTGAGTCCATGGAGAAGAAGCATATTAATTAAACAAATTATTTAACAAATCCAATGAATATTTATGAGTGCCGACTAACGTAGTGGCATTATAGGCACTTGGGGTACATCACTGAACCAGTTAAATGCAGCATATCTGGTATGCACTCATGTATTATATGAAAGATACATTGAGAAAATAGAGAAAGGTACTTACTTAGATGACTGTTCATTCCAGCCATACGTCTTCACCAGTTTATTATTTTTTAAAAATATATTTTATTGTTTTTTTACAGAGAGGAAGGGAGAGGGATAGCGTCTTCACCATTTTAAAAGTATTTTATTATTTCAGTTACTCAGCATTATTTTATAACTAGGGGCCCGGTGCACAAAAATTTGTGCACTCGGGGTGGAGGGAGTCCCTCAGTCTGGCCTGTGCCCTCTCACAGTCTGGGACCCCTCAGTGGATGTCCTATGATGGCCCCAGTCTGCCAGGCGCCTTTTGTGTGTGTGTGTGTGTGTGTGTGTGTGTGGCCACTGGGGACCTGCCCCCAGCCGCATCTGAGGCTCGGAGCTGTCCTCCTGTGTGTGTATACCTGCTGGAGGCCTGCCCCCAGGCACACCATCAAGGCTTGGAGCAGGCACCCCCTCTATGTTGATCTCTCAGACTCTTGCCCTCCCCTGCATGTTGTCCTCTTTTTTGAGCTGTGGCCAGGGCTGAGTGCTGCCTGCCTCCCAAGCTTGCCTACTGCCCATCTTCCTCCAGCCACCAGAAAGCAGGGGAAACCCCGCCTCGTGGTTAGGCCAGCCTTTTCCTGCTCCCTGATCCCTGGAAGGGACCTGGGAAGCCACCAAGTAGGCCGCCAACTCTTTCCCACTCACCTGTCCCCTGCTGCCTTCCTTTCCCACTTCCCGGTGCCGCCAAGGGGTCTGGGGAGCTGCCAAGCAGGACCCTGGCCCCTGCAGCCTTGCTTTCCCGCTCCCCGGTGTCCCGCAAAGGGCCTGGGGAGCCCACCAAGCAGGCCACTGACCCCCCACTGCCTCTTTCCCACTCCCCGTTCCGCCACCTTGCTTTCCCACTTCCTGGTGCCCTGCAAGGGGCCTGGGAAGCCCACCAAGCAGGCCACTGACCCCCTGCTGCCTCTTTCCCGATCCCCCTCCAAGGGCCTGGACAGCTGCCAAGCAGGCCGCTGACCCCCTGCCACCTCTTACCCGCTCCCCAATGCCCCGCAAAGGGTCTGGGAAGCCGACCAAGCAGGCCGCCGACCCCCTGCCACCTCTTACCCGCTCCCCGGCCCGCCACCTTGCTTTCCCACTTCCTGGTGCCCTGGTGCAACTTCCAACTGCCAGCATAGGCAGGCAGTTGCAACAGAACCCTTTGGTTTGCTCTAGTTCGTGGCTGTTGGCCTCCATCTTGGCTGGGTTAATTTGCATACAGCCGCTCTGATTGGCTGTTGGCCTCCATCTTGGCTGGGTTAATTTGCATACAGCTGCTCTGATTGGCTGATGGTAACGGTCACATTTGCATGTTTCGCTTTTATTATAGATTATTCATACTTGTTCCTAAATTTTACCTGCTTATCCAACAATTCTAGCCAATATTCACATGAAAGTACACAACAGTATCTGTGCAGCCAGGCTATAGATTAAATGCATAATCCAAATTTCATGGCATGTTTACTTCCTCCTAAGGATCACTGTGCAGAAGAGACCTCCAGAGAGATTCTAGAAGTCCATTCTTCTCAATTAAGTGAAAGATTTTGGGTATTATTGAAAGATAAAACTCATGTCTACTGTAGCTGAAAAAATTTGGACCATTTTTATTATTTTATTTTACCAATTCAATAGTTAATCACCAGACTGTTCTCCCATTGAAATATGGCAACACATGGAGTAAGGGGCCTTTGAGCTTTTCACCTTGTTTTGGTGAGTTTTGAGAACCTCTCCATTGAGGCTAGTTCTACAGGAACACTTTGAATCTCAAAGTAGAGATCATCTGTGTTTGGATTGTATTGGAAGTATGGAAGCAAGGTCTTTGGGAGAGAAAACTGAAGTAATGACGTAGAGGAAATATCAATAAAATAATTTATGACTGTTCTCAGAATGGAAGATTTTTTTTTTGTTTAAAGGTCCTATTGAGTGACTCTAGTGCAATGTAAGAAAATAGACTCACAACAAGGCACATCAATGTGAAATTTAGAGTGCTGGATACAAGGAAAAGGTACCAAAGTATCCATGGACTTCTTAGACTTCTCCACCTCTCTTGTTCCTCTATTTTTTTGTATTTACTGTATTTCTAGTCTTGTTATCTCCAGTTACAATGAAGGTCACATCTAATATGTAAAACCCCAGTTCTCAGTAATTATAACATTAAAGAAAAGAGACGACTAGAACTTTATATTAGACTTTCTTTCAACAATCACTTCTGTTTTTAAGAAGTAGGTGATTGGAGCTTTATGACCTCTGATAATTGTTCTTCAAGTTTGAAGTTACTGAAGATCTATTTTTTTTTCTGAAATGAAACAGTAAATCCACCTCTTAAAATTAGAGAGGAAAAAAAGGGAAGGGAGGAGTAGAGAAAGAACACTGAAATAGAAATTGAGATGAAGAACATTGGGACGAAAGAACAAGTGAAACCAGAAATATACTCTGTAAAGGAAACATTTCATTCTTCTGAAGTGGATCAGCTCAGTTGTTTAGGGAATAGAAGTGCCATGATTATTTTCTCTACCAAGCACTGGAATATTTCTCTTTGGCAAATGGTAATAAATCAAAAGATGTTGAGGTGAAGTGAAAGCTACTTTCCCCAATCTTATTTATGTCGCTGTGTTCCTTGTCTGAACCCTATGGTTCACAATAGGTATTTAGACCCCCCCCCCCAGATCTTTGAAGATTTGGATGAAACTCAGCAATGAGGTTGTAAGAAGGTATCGCTACTTTGTTCTTTCATGGCACCACGCTGCTCTGCTTCTTCAACCAAAGATATGTTGTCATAATAAATATTGAAGACTGGTAAATCCCATTCGTGACAGGATTGCTAAAGTTAACCCTCAGCTGTAAAAACAGCTGAAATTGTGATTTCAGTAAGTGGACCCAGGGTAAAGAAATTAAGATAAATTGCTATTGTGGCTTTTGGTTATAAAAGGGAAATAGAGGAAGCAAGTAGTAATTTAAGCTTCTATGTCTAATAAGTGTAGTGGTACTAAATGTGTTTTTTGATGATGTGATATGTCAGTGACGGAAGGAAACCTATCTCTTAATTATCCCATTAATTAGTTTTGGATTAATAAAACCTCCAAAGGCACTATAAAATGTAGAAAAAGTATATTCATTATAGTTGTAAAATATTTCTAGCTATCCTCACCATCTTCTGGTAATTACTATAAAGTTATTTTCTTTAACGTGTTTGTTAGCATCAAAGTGCATATTTGTTTCATGATCTGAATTTACTTTTGCCACCGTATGGCCTATAAGAATAATTCCTTACCTTTCTTCATGTACCTTGTGGAGTAGGCTGAGTAATTGGTCTGTTTCAAATTTTATTTATATTTTAATAAAATTGAGAACAAATAAAAGAGTGAAACTGGCATTTGGAACTCTTAATTTCAGCAGTTTCTTCTTTACCTTACAAGATATATATTTTTCTCTCTTTAGGATATCTCTTGTCAGATTTAAGGCTTATTTAAAATGAAAAGAAAGCTGGAGCAATTTTCTTTACTCCATTTCAGTCTCCTAAGGTCTCTTTCCCCCTGGTGAGCTCATAGCAACAGGGGGGTTTAAGGGAATTCAGCTTTCTGCAAATTAATGTCTCACATCATGAAAATTCAGGACTTTTTTTTTTTTTTATCTTGAAAAGTAATACAGTGAGTGCGAGTATTATTTCTTGCCAGCGGGTGGAAGATGAATGATTTTGTCACAGTTTTACTGCTTGATGAGCAGTGTCCTGAGGGTCAGGCTTAAGTCTGTGTCACTATGCTGCTCATTACTCTTGAGCTAAATAAGGGCTGATTGGATCTAAATTGCCTAGCACATGGGCCACAGATGAGCTCAGTGAGCAGGGGATGACCTGCTATTCAGTCTGGGAGTAACCCCGGTGTGCAAATGCGGCATTAGAACACCGTGGGAGAATGAGAGGCTACCGGCTGCTGCCAGCAAAAGAAATCTAAATGTAAAAACTCTTTGATGCTGTGATGTTAGAATTTGAAATGTAGGAAGTGACAGGTTGATGGTACTTATCAGCTTTGGCTGGATTAGAGAACAGTGTCATCTTGCTTATATAATGACAGAAGAATGAAGCCAGCAACTAACTGCTGTGCAGAGGAGAGCCGCCACTGTTGCCTCCGCCAGTCCTTGCTGCCTCCTACTGGCAGTTTTCCGGGAAGCCAATATGAGAGAATGAATAAAAGACCCTCCTCAGTGGATATCCAGGAATTTGGGACTCTGGTCATGAAAAGCTACCCATAGTAAGAGGCAAAGAAAAGTCTATTATTTTAGAGCATATGCAATGGCAGGTGGCTTAAAAAAATTATTATTGGAAAATTGGTTGCTTCAGAATTTTCTAGTTTACCAAGAGTTAATCCAGAGCAGGAAACCCTGGTCTACTCTTCCTGGAACACTTCTTTCATAGGGCCTCATTTGGGTTGGTTGATCTCTTAATTATGTATTTTTATCAATAATGGCATTTTACTAACAACTAATCTTCAAAATCTAACAAAGATTGCCAGCCACAGTGTTAGCACAGTTTGAAAGATACCTGATAAAAATACAAAGTGAAAAACGCCCCTGATGATGTAGCTTATGCTGCATAAATCTCTCTTTTAGGGAAAGGGATGGAGGAAAATGTTTCTCACAAGTCAGTTTAATTTTTTAAAAACAAAAAACCAGAACAGTCCTATGGTATGAAACCTCTTTTGTTTCATTTTATTCCTGCCGTTGTAATTTCTTCTTTAAAAATAAAAATCAATATTAGCCTATTGTATGTTAGTGATACAAACTTTTAAAATGTAGACAGGTTTATTTTATAAAGTTACTTATCTCACCTTGCTGAGAGAACTACTATTGATAGTTTGTTATAGCCTTCTAGACATCTCTTACTTCTATACATTTTTTAAATCCAAAATTGGGATTAAATACTGGTAGGGTCTTGCTTTTCTCACTGAATATGTCATGGATGGCTTTTCTTATTAGTGGCATCTACATTAGTTTTCTTGGCTTCATAATATCCCACTGTGGGGATACACCGTTGTTTACTTGACCATCCCTTATTGATGACAGTGGACACTGTTTTGAAGTTTTTACTATTAGATACAAAGCTGTGAGGGCTGGTTGTATGTGTTTCTTGGCAGGGTTCGTGGGACCTGTTAGAGAAATGGCACTGCACAATTTCAGGGCACCATTTACAGCGTTCTAAATGAGGCTGAGATGTTCTTGGACAGGCTTATGTGTGGAAGCTCTTTTTTAAATGATTTGGTTTAAAATACAAGATCTTAGGTATAATTTTTAAAAATTGAGAGCCATATTTTAATTCAAGGTTTATGCAGACACAACACACATATATACATAATTACGTTATATCTATAGAGAAGCAAATTTTTACCTGGTTGAAAACTTTAGACTAGAAAAATAAATTTTAAAAAATTGTCCTTTAGAACAAAATTAGTTCTATATGTTGAAAACATAGTGATAGAAAGCTTCTAGAATGTGGGGTAAACTGAGAGGTAAAACTTTCCCAGAATTAAAAAAAGAATTTTCATGCATTTGTCAGTATAGGTTCCCTACTATTTCCTTTAAGCCTCTTTTTCTTTTTTCTTACTATTAATATCAAATATAAACTAAAGTTTTAAATATAACTCTAAAGCACTTGAAGGCTCTAGAGCAGTTCTTCTCAACCTTCCTAATGCTGCGACTCTTTAATACAGTTCCTCATGTTGTGGTGACCCCCAACCATAAAATTATTTTCATTGCTACTTCATAACTAATTTTGCTACTGTTATGAATTGTAATGTAAATATCTGATATCCAGGATGTATTTAGGCGACCCCTGTGAAAGGGTCGTTCGACCCCCAAAAGGGTCGCGACCCACATGTTGAGAACTGCTGCTCTAGAGAGAGTTTTTAATGCATTTCTTATTTATATTATCAAAATTCATGTATTCTCTTAAGAATATAAATAATGCAGCCCTAGCCAGTTTGACTCAGTGGATAGAGTGTCAACCTGTAGACTGAAGAGTTCCAGATCAATTCCAGTCAAGGGTATGTACCTCAGGTGCAAGCTCGATCCCCAGTCCTGGTCAGGGTATGTGAAGAAGGTGAGAAGTGGATGTATTTCTCTCACATCAATGTTTCTCTGTGTCTCTCCCCCTCCCTTGCTCTCTCTCTAAAAAAACAGTGGAAAAATATCCTTGGGTGAGGATTGTAGTTAGGTAGGTATCCTATATAATAAAAGGATAATATGCAAAGGGTCCTAACAGCAGAACGACTGGGAATGACTGGTCACTATGACACACACTGACCACCAGGGGGCAGACGCTCAATGCAGGAGCTGCTTCCTGGTGGTCAGTGCACTCCCACATGGGGAGCTCTGCTCAGCCACAAGCCAGGCTGCCAGCTGCCAGCACAGCAGTGGTGGCAGGAGCCTCTCCCATCTCCTCAGCAGTGCTAAGGATGTCTGACTGCAGCTGCTCCCTGCTGGCAAGTGGACATCCCCCGAGGGCTCCTGGCCTGCCAGAGCGATGTCTGACATCTAGCTTAGGCCCAATCCCCTGGGCAGCAGGCCTAAGCCTGCAGGTGGACATCCCCCGAGAGGTCCCAGACTACGAGAGGGTACAGGCTAGGCTGAGGGACCCCCTCTACCCCCGAGTGTACAAATTTTTCTGCACTGGGCCTCCAGTTTGTTTGTTTATATATCCTATATAATAAAAGGATAATATGCAAATTGACCCTAACAGCAGAACGACTGGGAATAACTGGTCACTATGACACACAGTGACCACCAGGGGCAGATGCTCAATGCAGGAGCTTCCCCCGGTGTTCAGTGCGCTCCCACAGGGGGAGCTCTGCTCAGCCACAAGCCAGGCTGACAGCTGCCAGTACAGCGGTGGTTGTGAGAGCCTCTCCTCCCTCCTAACAGTGCTAAGGATGTTCGACTGTGGCTTAGGCCTGTTTCCCGCTGGCAAGTGGACATCCCCCAAGGGCTCCCAGGCTGCCAGAGGGATATCTGACTGCCAGCTTTATTAATTTAAATAAATCCACCGAGGTGTCCCAGACTATGAGAAAGCACAGGCTAGGCTGAGGGACCGCCCCCCACAAGTGCACAAATTTTTTGGCCATTCCCACCCACTAACTGGCCCTGTCCCCAAAGCTGGTTGCCCTCTGTGTGGAGCAACCAGCAGGGTAGGGGCCTTGGCCTGGCACCACCGGCATCTGCAGCCACCCATCCTCAGTTCCCCATTCCCCATCAGGCAATCAAAGCCTGCCCATCGGGAAAGGGACTGAGAGGTTGGCTAGCAGGCCTCGATTGGGTAATCGGGGCCTCCAGGCTGGGGGAAGTTCCTGCATTGAGCATCTGCCCCTAGTGGTCAGTGTGCATCATAGTGACAACTCATTTCGCCATTTGGTTGATTTGCATATTACCCTTTATTATATAGGATAATACAGAAATATATGCTGCAGAAACTAAATGTCATTCCTCACAGAAGGAACCATTTTTAATCCTGTGAAGAATGTTCTTCTAAACTGCTGTTGCTTCTTTATCCACAGTACTTACCACATCTCTTATTTCAAGTAGGAAAAATGAGATTGTACCTTGGAAATTTCTACAACTTCAGTTTTCCTATGAAAGATCATAGACATCTCTGTCTGCACAAGCATGTATAAGGCTGCATAATATCTTCTTTTACAACTAGAGGCCCAGTGCATGATTTGTGCATGGGTGGGGTCTGGTCGCCTGCCCCAATGGGGGCCGATTGGGGCTGGGATGGCAGGGGGGAAGGGTCACAGACAGTTGACTAGCTGGCCCTGCCCCTGATCGGGGTGAGAGGGGCAGAGGGAGGTGGGTCAGCGGAGAGCAGGGGCCACGGGAGGTTGGGAGAGGCCAATTGGGGCCACAATCCGGATGATTGTCTACCACAGTGCACATCATAGCAACTGGTCGTTACAGTCGCTTGGCTTTTATATATATATAGAGGCCCAGTACATGAAATCTGTGCACAGGTAGGGTCCTTAGGCCTGGCCATCGATCAGGTCCAATCAGGTTCCCCGCTCCTCCTCCTCTCGCTGCCCTTGCACCGCCACTGCACGGTTCCCCCACCTCCCCTTTCCCTCACCACCCATGTGCCAGCACTGTGCCATCTCCCCCACCTCCCCACCTCCTCACCTCCTCCTTCCCTCACCACCTGTATGCCAGCCGGGGCCTCCCTTAGGACCTACCTTGGCCTGGGACCATCCACTCACCTGCTACACCATCCTGCCACAGTCCTGTTCTTATTGGGGCCCATCAGGGCTGGCAGCACCTCCACTGCCACCCTCTGCTAGCACAGTGTCACTGACACCGCCATGTTCTGCACCGCCCCCTAGTGGTCAGCACACGTCTAACTCCTGGTTGGTCAAACTCCCACCCGTGGGGACAATTTGCATTTCAGCCTCTTATTAAATAGGATAAACCTTAATTTATTTAACTCCAGTGAACATTGAGGAGCTATAAGCTATACATGATTTTAAATTGGCTCTGTTCTTGTACCTATCGAGTTTTCAAGATCTTCATGAAAATTTGCGTTGCTCAATTTATTTAACTGGGATATTAGTGGTAGTTCAATTTTGTAAGTTATTAATATATTCAACATCAAAACCAGCAGAAAAAAATTTCTACTTCTATAATTTAATATGTGTGAATTATATATGGAATAATTAATTTCTTGTGCTAATAGTAAAAAATATTACTTTTTTTTTTTTCAAAAGGTTGCAAATGTGAATTTTAATCCTGACTGCAACTTTCTTCCACCTTATTCTTCAGCAAGTCATGCAATTTCTTTGGACCTCTATTTTTCTAATCTGTAAAATGTCTGTAATAATACATATTTAAGAACTGAGTTGAAGAATATGAGATAATGTATGTCAGATGTCTAGCAGAGTATCTAATGAGGGTTATTTTCCTTACCGTTTGTCCATTGTTCCAGAGAAATAAATGTATAAGTAAATTTAAAATACATAGTTTCTCTCCAAAGTAAAAATTTTTAGAGCTCCATTCTGAAAGAGTTCAGTGGTATCCCACAAAAAGAATACTGCTTATCTATGAAGTAAAAGTATACATTGCTCTACTTTCTTGGTCATGTCCCTCCTTCCCTAGTTTTTTATTTTGGCTTAGAGAATTCAAGCTGTATTGATTTTATGCCTGTGTCTGAAACAGAAAATTGTACTTTTAAGTCAGTACAGCCTTAATGAGAGTCCAGTAAGTACCAGTTGTGGTAGACTTTATGCTGGTGTTGGAGAAAATCTTAACTAATAAAAGCGTAATATTGAAATTAACCGTTTCTCCGAGACAGGGTAAGCCACGCCCACCAGCCAATCAGAGCAGCTGTATGCAAATTAGCCCAGCCAACATGGCGGCCGCCACTCACGGACCTGAGTAAATGGCAGCTTCCATTGCAGCAGGAGTGAAAGTGAAACTGCAGCCCCGCTCAGCTCATCCTGCCTCAAGGCAAAATACATGTTTGCAACATAATAACAATCAGAATCCTCAGGAGCTGAAGGAAACAGCAGGCCTAAGAGTAACACTGTCTCATTATAGACACTGCGAGGTGAAGCAGAGAGGAGGTTTCGTCATATGTCTAGGCCCCGGCTTAAAGGAACAGCATCAATTACAGAAGATAAACTCCTGAAACCTGCGCCCAGCCAGCCTTGCTGGGACATTGGGTCAATGGGAGCTGTGGGCAGCCTTAAAGCCTGAAAGCGCCAATCAGCCCGTCACTCACGCTGGCCACAACCCAATGGGGTGAGGAACGTTCTGGGGGGCTTGGCCAGCCTGGAGACAGCCATCAGCCCGTCACCCAAGCTTGGTCAGGCACGACAGCAGGTGGACATCCCCAGAGGGGTCCCAGACTGTGAGAGGGCACAGGCTGGGCTGAGGGACCTCCCGAGTGCACAGAGCGACTGTAGGGCGGAACAGCGCAGGACCCAGGACCCGTGAGTGGGAAAGAGGCAGAGGGTTGGCGGCTTGCTTGCCGGTTGCCCAGGCCCTTTGAGGGCCATCGGAGAGCGGAAAAGAGGCAGCAGGGGGTCTCGGCCTGCTTGGCAGCCGCTCAGGCCCCTTGCAGGGCACCAGGGAGCGGGAAAGAGGCAGTGGGGGTCGAGGGTCTGCTTGGCGGCTTCCCAGGCCCTTTGTGGAGCACCGGGGAGTGGGAAAGCAAGGCAGCAGGGTACCGGTGAGTGGGAAAGAGGTAGCAGGGGCCTCTTGGCCTGCTTGGCGGCTGCCCAGGTCCCTTCCGGGGATCAGGGAGCAGGAAAAGGCTGGCTTGACCACGAGGCGGGGTTTTCCCTGCTTTCTGGTGGCTGGAGGAAGATGGGCAGTAGGCAAGCTTGGGAGACAGGCACCCAGCCTGGCCACAGCTAAAAAAAAGAGAACAACATGCAGGGGAGGGCAATAGTTTGAAAGATCAACATAGAGGGTGTGCCTGCTCCAAGCCTGGGGGCAGGCCCCCAGCAGGTAGACACACACAGGAGGACTGCTCCGAACCTCAGATGCGGCTGGGGGCAGGTCCCCAGTGGCGACACACACACACACACACACACACACACACACACACACACACGGCGCCTGGCAGACTGGGGCCATCATAGGACATCCACTGAGGGGTTCCAGACTGTGAGAGGGG
>PVJC01035786.1:0-18078 GCA_004026665.1 Murina feae
GTGCCTGGGGGCAGGCCCCCGGCAGGTAGACACACACAGGAGGACTGCTCCGAGCCTCTGATGTGGCTGGGGGCAGGTCCCCAGTGATGACACACACACATACACACACACACACACACACAAAAGGCGCCTGGCAGACTGGGGCCATCATAGGACATCCACTGAGGGGTCCCAGACTGTGAGGGCACAGGTCAGGCTGAGGGACTCCCTCCACCCCGAGTGCACAAATTTTTGTGCACCGGGTCCCTAGTAATCTATAATAATAAAAACACATTACGCTAATTAGACCAGACATCCTTCTGGATGAAGCCACTGTGGCGGGACCGAGACAGAGGCGGCTGCAGTGGCGGTGAGGGCCAAGCGCCTTGCACAAATTTCACGCATTGGGACTCCAGTAAAAAAATGAAATACAATTTTAAAAAAGTTATACCCAGATTATCAACTGCCAGGGAGATCGGTACCTTTAACCCCCACGCTGCTCAAGAGTCAAGTGTAGCTGACAGCGACACAGAACAGGCTGCACCCAACTGCTTAACACGGAGCCATGAGCTCACGGTGTAAACACCGCATGAACGATGGCTACCCTGGTGGGACGCCGCCCAGTCGTGTCACTCGGGGGGACTTCCTATGTGAAAGGCCAATACTAAAGGCATTCCTCTCTCTCTTTTCTAGCGTGGAGCTCGACTTTAAGCAGCAGGAGGACAAACTCCAGCCGGTTCTGAGGAGTCTCCACCCCCTTGAGGAATCTCAGGTTGCACCTCCGCCTTACCCTCAGGAGACTCACTCCTCGACGCCCAAGCAAAAACCCAAAACGGAATCCAAAAAGCACGGGAGGTGGAAACTCTGGTTCCTTTAACACGCGTGGTGTCTGGCGTCGACAGGCCGTCTTCAGAGCCCCCGGGGGTTCAGTCCGTCCTTTTCCAAAACGAACGGGACCCAGGGCACCGTGCCGCCACCGCGGGCGCCGCCCTGTTTACCAAAAAGGCCTTCGTACTGACGGACCACTGAGGGCGAGGGGGTCCTGTCGCCGCTTGCCGGCGGCTCCTCGCCATCCTCGGATGTGGGACGTGAAACCCGAAATGAAGCTCAAGGCAACGAGGACCACTAGCAGTCCTGCCCCCACGAGCCGTCAGCCTGCGGGTGGGCAGGACGGCCCCGTGCACAGCTGAAACTCATCACGACTTCCAAGCCTTCATTTTAAGGACAGAGAGAGAGAGAAAAGCAAGCCTTATGTTTGCCAAGAACTTCATTTTCTACCTTTCATCTTGCAACTACGCAGGGGCGAGTGCGGCTTACAGCACATCCAGTCCCGGAGAAAGCACAATTTTTTCAAGTGGTGGGAGACCATGCGTACCCTCTCACGTGGGGCTCTACGTCGACCTGCCTTCACGTGCTGTAGCGCTAAGCCCAGTGACCCCACATGGGGCGTCTCTGACCCTGACCCTCAGCATCCCCCCCATCGCCACCCCTGCGCCATGTTTACTGCTCACGTCCCCGTGGCCAGCCGCCCGGAGTCCCCCGGCGTCAGGTCAGGCCTGTCACCGCTGCGGGTGATGGGGCCAGGGAGCTGCTGGACACTGAGCTTTCTGCGATCTCATTTTTAACCTTTTGATACCCAAAGGCCAAATGCTGAATTCTGGAGAGAATTCGAGAGCCCAAGTCGAGACACACAACGGTAACACGGTCACCAGTAAGTCGCCGGCGTTCTCTGCCGCGGGGAGTGTCCCTGGGGGTCAGTCTCGGAGCCCTCGCTCCTCAAAGCGCAGGCGGGCGTCTGGGACGCTTCGTTGCGCTTTGTAACGATTGGGGAGGCCTGACCGCCTCAGAGAGCGACAACCCGTTTAGTTTTAGCTGCTACATCACACGCGTAGGATCGCCTACACCCAACCTAGTCGTAACCTGTGCCCCCTGAAATGCCGGGGGGAAGCTGTGACTCAGATGTTTTTAGGTATTTTTTCAATAAACCAGGACAGAGGTCTCCTTTGATTACACATTGCAATACAAATCTTAGTTCCTTTATTTTTTCACTCATTCCTTTGCAAGTATCTTTTGATAGAAATCAAACCCTCCCCTGGTGTAGTGAACGACTTTGTCTATCAGTTTTCTTTGCTTTTCACAAGAAGAAGTAGGGATCTCCTCTTTGCCTTTTCTTTTTTCGTACAAATTAAATTTTGAATAGTTCGTGAACATCCGAGAAAACCTAGTCTTCGCGTTTCTGTCCCACCGTCCGACATCTACGCTGTTGCCGACACGCACACGTGGAGGATCGGCTGCCGGGAACGGAGTGGTGCCCGCCGGGCGGGGCGGCTGCCGGCATCGGGGCATCGCCAGAAGGAAAGCTGGTTCTTGCCTTGCGTTTTCCTCCTGACCCAGCGCGAGTCTCCTTCTGTCCTGGGTGATTCCATTCCCCAGGGACCTCGCAGTGGTCGGCCCTCAGATCAGAGCCTGAAACCACACGGACACCCGTGGGAAGTTACTCCTGCGGTCCCACCTGGTCCCACCGCCGGCCGCTCTCATCGAAGAAAACACACGGGCACGCAGATCCTCAGAGATCGGTCCGCGGGGCTGGGAGCTATTTTTGTGTGAAAGAAGGACGAAGCGGAGGGTGCCGAACCGCAAGGGAAGTGCGGCAGTGTCACGGAGACACGGAATGGAGAAAACGTGTTTCACGTATTTTCTACTGTTTTCCACTAACGTTTAAAATGTGCGTAACACGACACGTCTCTCCTGTGTCCCGAGAACCCGCTCCAGGTCACTGGGAGCGAGGGGATGCGTGGCTTTCCTACGAGCTCGATAAACCCGCCCACAGCGCCCTCGCAAACACAGCGACCACGTCCCCGTGAGAGCAGTCTAGGTTCAAAACAACAAAACGTGCGGCGTCGGAAGGAGACTGAAGACACGCTCACTCCTATTTAAAAACAACTCCTTCTTCTTTGGAATAGGGAAAAAAAAAATCCCCAAAGGCATTTCGTAGTTGAATCACAATGTGTCGCTAACTCGATTCGTCTCTTAGAAAGATTTAAGTCAAAACTTTGATACAAAAAAAAACAAGGTAAACTGTCGTGTCTCTTCCTCTATAGATGTTCCCATGGCATTACGTATAGAGATTAAATTATTATACTTGTCACTAAGTTCTTTATTAGTTTTTAAATAAAAAAAAAGAGAAAGGTAATGTTCTGTGCGGCTATTTAACTTATTTCGTGGTCGCAGTAACTTGGGAAAATAGAAGTCAACCTGAGAAAATAACGACAAAGGAAAAGCACGTCCTCGGGGCTCCGGGAGAGGCCATTAGGAGTGCGGGCCCCCCGCCGGATGTCTGGCGGATACTTGGTTCTGGAAGGAGCTCTCAGACAAGGGAACTTGGTGTCCTGCCACAGCCCTCGGCCATGGCCCTCTGCCACGGCTAGCAGACGGCGTCTCTCCAGCTCATCATCTCTCGGGCCCCAGGGCCAGGGGACCAGCCACCTCCTTCCCCCCCTCCCTCCCCTGTGGAATTCCAGCACCTCAGGGGGGCTGAGCAGCCCACCTCTCCTTGGAGACTAGCCCACTGCTGAGCCCTTTGCCAAGGGTGAGTCCCACCTGGACACCCAGGAGGGGAGACACGCCCCCTTCCCTGGTCTCTGCAGGCACCAGGGCGGGGAGCCCTGTGGCTGAGACGGGGCTCCCACTGCACTCACAGTTCCCGGGGAAAGGCAGGGGGTGAGTGTAACCTCCGTGCGAACAGCTGAGTCCCAGAGTATCACCCCAGCAGCCGGGACACGTGCGGCCACTGTCTCTAATACCTGTGAGTCAGCCCCCACGGCTGGTACCCCCGAGGTCCCCTGCTCTCAGCCCCTGGCCACACACAGCAAAGGACCCAGGCCCTGTGAGGGGCCACCAGTCCCTCTGGCCCCGGGCCACTGGCCTCGGGAAGGTCCCAGGACCCGTGTCCCTGCTCTTGTTCCCCCAGAGCCTGCCCATCCCCAGCAGCAGGTACACGCTCACCCGTGTGAGGGCGATTTTCCGAAAGCCACGTGTCCTCTGAGTGGACTGATCACCCCTCGGAGACGCTGAGACAGCACTCGCACAGGAAACCCGACTCTGCCCATTTGAGACTTATCGGTGCTACTTTCTTTAGAAAATAAAATTAAGAACAGCATTTCTTAAAAGCACATTTATTCATGAGCTCCATTAGCATAAACATTGCAAAGCTCATGTTCACGCACAGAGACAGCGTCTTTGTGAAAAGATGCGGTGAGGAGATTTGGCAGGAGGGGTCTGTGCACTGAACGAGCATTTAAATTACACTCTTTTCCAAATAGCGAAGCAGGCGGGTCCTCGAAACGCTCATCCGAAAGAACGGGTGCCCCCTATGTTCACAGCAGCACAACTACCATAGCTCAGATCTGGACACAGCCCAAGTGCCCATCAGCAGACGAGTGGATAAAGGCTGTGGTACATGTACACAGGGAATACTATTTGGCAGTGAAAAAGGAGGATCTCTTACCCTTTGAGACAGCATGGAGGGACCAGGAGAGCATTATGCTGAGTGAAATAAGCCAATCAGAGAAAGACAAGTCTCACATGATCTCACTCACGTGGAATCTAATGAACAAAATAAACTGATGGACAAAACAGATCCAGAGACACAGAAGCATGGGACAGAGCGAGGACTCTCAGAGGGAAGGCGGGGAGGCTGGGTGGGTGGCCATCAACTCAAGATCTGTGTGCGTCTATGCATGGCTCGTGGACACAGACAACAGGGTGATTGATGAAGGCCTGGGGTTGGGGGCGGGGGGGGGGGGGGGGGAACATGTCAACAAGAAAGATTTTTTTAAAAAAGGAGAAGAAACAGGCGGGTCCTTAGGACTCAGCCAGGCTCACAGCAAGCCCTGCCCGTCCCGTCTTCCCCACCGAGGATGCTGTGGTTGCGCTGAGCCCCTCCCCACCCCATCGCATCCCCGGCAGCTGGTGCTCAGGGTGGCAATGAGGTCCCTGTCACCACAGGCGCGGAGGGAGCCGGGCGGCCTGTGGTCAGAAGGGCAAGTGCACCGTGGGAGGCGTTCCCTGTCCTGAGCGGCTCTGAGCCTGTCCGCAGCCGTCCTGGGAAGGGAATCGGCAGCTCCCATCTTCTCGAGTGCACCCAGGCCACCCTTCCGCGTCCCTCTCGCTCCATCTCGTCCTGAAGGGGCCCCTTCCCAGAGGGAAGTCTGACCACGGGAGGCAGCACAGAAGCTCCCAGCAGGACCCCCTGCGTGCTGTTTGCTGCATCCACTCGCTCCCCGTCCAGCTCCGTGGGCAAGCACGACTCCAGCGAAGGGACATGGGGGCAGGGGCCTGGCCACCCACCCACCCACTGACCAGGCCACCTGCCCCCGGGACAAGGGCACGTGACCCCCCGTGGCCACTGCCCAGACCTAACGGGAACACTAAGCCTGCTGCCTAGGGCTGAGGGCCTGGGAGCCGGGGCTGCACCGAGAAGGTGAGACTGACAGTGGATGCCCCGGCAGCCGCCCGGCGCCCGGCGCCCGGCACAGGAGAAGTGCGCGGTGAGGGGCGGCTCTCTCGGCCACTGTCGCCTCTGGGCTTGAGAGCTGAGCCGCATCCATACACGCCTGGGCCACAGGCTGGGAAGACACCGCGCTCCATTCTCCCTGCCTTCCACCCACTGCCGCGCCGGGAGCAGGTCCCACAACCTCCCCAAGCCCAGGGCCCGTCCAAACTCCGAGGGGCTTCTCCCCACCTCCTTGCCCGGTTTAACTGCCGGCCAGTGGGCTGTGCCCCGAGGGCACACAGCCAGGGTCAGCCCCACCCAGAGACCGAACGAGCTCCCCAGTCACAGGCCATGTCCCATCTTGCCATGACAGCCCTGCCCTCACTCCCGTCACCCCCTGAGCCATCAGCCCCTCCCAACAGGGTCCGAGCAGAATGTCACAAAACACAGGGTGACCTCAAACCTCACGTCCTTCCCCCTCAAGCACTTCCCCGGCGTGGCAGTGTCCCAGGGCACCCCTGGCACAGCCCCAACCAGACAGGGCACCAGACCTTGGGGGCGCTGCTGGGGCACCCGAGTCTCGCTTCATGGGCCCATCTCCCCCTCCTACAAAGGTGTTTCAAATGACAGCAGCGCTGGTGGGGCACATGCAGAGGCCGGCACGTTCATACAGGAGGGAAAACCCGCTGCCAACGAGCCCGAGTCCCAGGAAACACTTATGTCCTGGTTCACACACGTCACAGTCCCCTCAGTGAGACGCACCCTCAGCAGGAAGCCATGAGCGTCTGTGCCGAACCCTGAGGCGAGACTGGACTACGTCGCTGGCCGGAAGCTCGCTCGGGCAGCCATGAACCCACTTCTCCCCCCGAAACTGCGTCCTTCATGGCAGGGGAGGGGGACGTCAGGCCCGCAGGCCGAGGCAATCGGGTGGTCTGGCTGTGCCGAGGGATTGGGGTGAGTTAATCAAACATCTGACCACACAGGACAGGCGGGTTTGTAAGTTAATCGCGTCATCTGGCCGTGGACGATGTTGTAAATATTCAATTGCCTCCCCCACCCCACCCCCCGCCCCATTTCACGGTGAGGCCGGCCGCCGCCACCAGCAGGAGCCCCTGCTGCACTCGGGCTTGGCCATGGGGGAGACGTGAGTGTCACCTCCCGGTCGACGCCGAGGACCAGAGGCAGCAGAGGTCACACAAGGAAGACGATGTGCCATCTGGGGGCCTGGGCAACGCCAGCTGCGTGTCCTGGTCTTTGACAGGAAAGAGACTTTTGTGAAACGCCGTCCAACAAGCTTAGGGAGAGGCTACCAAGGACCAGACAGGAGAGAAATTCAACGGGACCTCGTGTGCGTCCTTCGCCGAAGAAACCTCACTCAGAAGAAGGATGGGGTGAGGACCAAGGGCTCAGCTCTCGAAAGCAGGCACCGCTTCATGGGTTTCATATTATTCTTAGACATTCCCCCCAAAACAGGCTCCATTCCGCACCGGGACCATCTGTATAGGAGCAGCGTCCGCAATACACGCGAGTAGAAATGAAAGTGCTGAGCGGCAGGACCTCGATGACCTGTGAGTTCTGGTATAAAATGCCATTCATGGCATCTTCCGTGGAAACCGGTGGGAAGACACTGCCCGAGAAGGAGGGCGCAGGAGAAAGCGCGCCCTCTGCTGGAAGGACGTCGCGGGGAAACCAGCACCCAGTGCTCGTCTCTAAAATGCCGGGCAGCTCGCCCTCCCGTGCCCACACATGCGCCCACGACGGTGGGAGAGGAGCCCATTTCACACCCCAGACGGTAAAGCAGGTCACCCCAGCGCCTCCGCGCTCGCGATTTGTCGGAAAACAAGCTCAGTTTCACACGACAGTGTCAGAAGCAAGGCCCAGGGGGGCGGGCAGCGGGGAGGAAAGGCGCCAGCGACGCCCGGCACTTACGATGAGCTCCGAGTCGCGGCCCATGGAGATGACCGTGCGGTTGACCGTCCGGAGGAGCCGCTCCATGATGATCTGGACGTGCCGCTGGGTGGGGCCCTGCGGAGGACAGGGTGGTGAGGGCCGGCGCCCGGGACAGGCACCCACACGCGGGAGTGAGGCGGCTCCAACCCGTGAGAGAGGAACTGTGCCCTTGTCAGAGGCACACGCCTCGCAGGGAAAGCTCGAGCCGTGTCCTTAATGACCGTCCAGCAATGACCGTTGGTGACATAAGCCTGGCCCTGTCGGGGAGGCAAACCTTGCAAATGAAAGCACGTCTGTTTAAACAAGGCGCGTGGTCCCTGGCCCTCCAGCGGGTCCCACCGCGCACAGGTCTGCGGGCCAGTCCCGGGGCCCGAGGCCAGCACGGGGTGGAGTGCGCACACGTCACTCAGCCAGCGACCGCAGCCCCGCGGGCCCGGGCCTCGCCATCGCAGACACGCCGTCTTCTCGGTGTGTGATGGGGTGCGGGACTCGCCTCCGGCACTCGGAATGTGCGCAGGAGGCTCTCCAGTCACTTCGGCACAAAGCCGGGGTGGGCACCCCGTCCTCCGGGAGCTCTGGCCACAGACCCCTTTCCTCCCAAATTCTCCCCAACAGAAACAGAGGAGCCCTGGACTGGACCTACGGAGGCTGCCCTGTGGGTGGAGGTTTCCAACCCTTTCAAAGCCACGCCCTGGCGTGGCCGTCACCCCGAGAATGAGTTCGTTCTGATCTCTGCCTCTGAGGACACGAACCAGGCTCTGAGAGAAGGAGCCAGACAGGAGGAAGTGGTCAGGGCAAGTGTGAGTGTGTGTGTGTGTGTGTGTGAGTGTGTGTGTGTGTATGTGTGAGTATGTGTATGTATGTGTGTGAGTATGTGTGAGTATGTGAGTATGTGTGTGAGTATGTGTGTGGGGTAAGTGTGTGTGTGGGGGGGGGCGAGGAGGTGTGTGGGAGTGTGTGTGGGTGTATGAGTATGTGGGGGCGTGAGTGGGAGTGTGTGTGTGTGTGAGAGAGAGTGTGTGTGAGTGTGTGTGTGTATGTGTGAGTATGTGTGAGTATGTGAGTATGTGTGTGAGTATGTGTGTGGGGTAAGTGTGTGTGTGTGTGTGTGGGCGAGGAGGTGTGTGGGAGTGTGTGTGGGTGTATGAGTATGTGGGGGGGTGAGTGGGAGTGTGTGTGTGTATGAGAGAGAGAGTGTGTGTGAGTGTGTATGTGGTGTATGTGTGGGTATATGAGTGTAAGTGTATGTGTGTGGGGTGTATGTGTGAGTGTGTATGTGAGTGTGGATGTGTTTGGGGAGGTGTGTGGGAGTGTGTGTGAGAGAGAGAGAGAGTGTGTGTGTGTGGTTGTGTATGTATGTGTGTGGACTGAGTGTGTGTGTGTGTGTGGTTGTGTATGTATGTGTATGGACTGGGAAGGTGCTGGACGTCATGTGGGATAGCGCTACGAGCCAGCCCTGCTGACTTCACAATCCCACCCATCTGTCCAGAGCGCAGGGCAGACAACCAAGGCCCTGCACACGTTTCCAGACACATCTGGAGAACCAAGGATGGCACATGTGTGCACACATGTGGCACATATATATGATGGGTCCACGGGGATGGGGAAGTGCAGGGTCAGACGTTTCCCCATGGGCTGCACTAACTGTGGATTAGGAAAAAGTAACGGAGTAATTAGACAAGCAAAAGCAAATCCAATTTAAAAACCACAAAGTAGCTAAGGAATCCCAGGAAGAAATGGCCCCGGGGGAGAGGGCCGGGGAGAGGGAGAGGGTCGGGGAGAGGGAGAGGGCAGACAGCTGCCCCCTCTAAATGCTCAGAAGGCAAGCTCCTGCGTGCCTGTTGGACTTTAACGAGAGAAGAACAGAGAGAAAGCAGGCAATTAGCCTCCCCTTGTTCGTTTCTAGTTTTTATCATCACGGCCTCTGACGGTGAGAATTAAAAGCTAAGTCTTGAGAGACATTTAGCTGCGAAGTTGTAGGAAAGAAATGAAACAATAAATATATTTAATGTGGGAGAATAAGTATTGTGGTATAGCGTTTACTGTATAAATTGTGTTATGCTAATAATTACATGCAGTGCACCTCACACGTGAGGGAAGGAATTTGAAGGTGCAACTTCATAGACAACCCTTCAAATTAAGGCCAATTCTTTACGAACGAATCAGGGTGCCTTTGTCCCTGGAGGGGTGTGCATGGCCCCCGGGATGGGGCCCTCCCACCGTGGGGTTTTGGGTGGATCCCAGAATGGGGCCTGCAGGGTGGAATCTGGGTGGCCCCCGGGATGAGGTCTGTAGGGTGGGGTTTGGGTGGCCCCCGGGATGGGGCCTGCAGGGTGGGGTTTGGGTCCCTGGAATGAGGCCTGTAGGGTGGGGTTTGGGTGGCCCCCGGGATGGGGCCTGCAGGGTGGGGTTTGGGTCCCTGGAATGAGGCCTGTAGGGTAGGGTTTGGGTGGCCCCCGGGATGGGGCCTGCAAATCCTGGCGGCACCCGGCGCCCGCACTCACCACGTCCTTCCGGGACAGCACCTCCAGCATGTTGCTGAGCAGCTGGCAGCAGGCCTCCAGGTCCTCCTGCCGCTCCAGGTGGTACTTGAGCTGGTCCGTCATCGTGGGCAGCAGGAGCTCCCTGCAGTCTGCAGGGACAGGGGTGCGGGTCAGCAGGGCCACACAATGCACCGGGACGGGCACACAGCCCTGCTCTCAAGGGCGTCCCACGCACACCCCGCCCACCGACGTCTGGGGGCGCCAGGTGAGCGGACAAGAGCAATCGCGTCTGTTGCCACGGGAACCATTCGCACACCAAGCTTGCAGGTGTGTGAGTGCACACGGGCGTCTCCGTGCAACGACACAGCAGCCACAAACACACCTTTATCCGCACCGCGCCTTCCGCGGGTTCAGTTACAGGGTCAACCGCGGTCCCAAAACCCTGCGTGGGAATTTCCAAAAATAAACGATTCACACATTTCACCTGCTGCTCGGTCTAGCCCGGGATGTGAACCGCGCTGTCCGCACAGAACATCGCAATATTCGGAGAGGGCGCGAGACCACACTCCCAGCACCTTTGCTACGAACACTGTTCTAACTGATCAATCTCATCGTTACTGCCGTTCCTCCCTCCCTGCGCCGGCCTTAGAAAGCGAACCTCACCACCGGACAGGACGGGCGGGAGGAAACACCGTGTATACAAGGTTCGGTTCTACCCGCGGGTTCCGGCCCCCACTGGGTCCTGGACGGGACGATGCACGTGCCTGCAGACACACATCTCCCACCGCGTGCACACAGACACACAAAGACCCCGCGGGAGCTTTAACTATGTGCTGCGCCTTCCAATTCAGGGCATCACCCCCTGCCCAACACGCACTCCCTGTGCCCCCCGTGCTGGGCCATGGAGCCAGCCGGGCCACGGCCCTTCCTCGGTGATGCCGCATCGCCAGGACACCTCACAGGGAGAAGTCAGGACCATGAAGATCTGAGCAGGTGCAGAAAAACAGGACAACGAAACGAAGGCACACAAGCCACTGTGGAAGCCGGAAGACTGCCCTGCAAAGCTCAGCAGGGACCCAGGGAGGCCTGGGGAGCTGGCGGCCCTGGGGAGTGTCCGGACTCCATCCGGCCACATCGAGAAACCGCGCTTCTGACTCAGAGCTGGCGGAAGTGGCCGCTTAGGCTCTGGGGCCCACACGCCCAGGCCAAACTTTTTTTTTTTTAACCTCCCCTGAAGATATGTTTCCATTGATTTTTATATAGAGTGTAAGGGGGAGAGAGAGACAGGGAGAGGAACATCAATGTGAGAGTCACGCTGACTGGCTGCCCTTGCTCATGCCCTGACCAGGACCGGGGATCGAGCCTGGAACTGAGGCACGTGCCCTGGACCGGAATCGAACCCAGGGCCCTTCAGGAGCAGGCTGACGTTCTTTCCACTGAGCCCCGGCCAAACTCCATCCCTCACTGCCCCACTCACCCGTCACGCTGGACGAGCTGCCGGGGACCTGACTGCTCTCCGAGGTAATTGAGTGTGTGTGTGTCATTTGTCAGGATTACTCCGGGTGAGGAGGCCACGGCTGCCCTGTCCATCTTCAGCGGGAGACGCTGTCGGCCAGCCGGGCTCCCTGGCGGGGCCGCCCCCCATGCCCAGCTCAGGGTGAGCTGTCCGTCACTGGCCTCTCTTGACGAGAACAGCACAGCTTTAGGAAATGTCACAGCAGTTGTCCTGTGTGAAGACATTTCTTTCTCTGAGCCCCTCGAGACCACTAAACTCGAGCGTTCCAACCTGGACGTTTTTAGTATCTACCCCCGCAACGGCTGGTCAAGACGATGAGGGGAGATGGGGAGGCAGGACAATGGAAAAGCAGCCACCAAGGCCATGGGCGGAGCTCTGGTCCCGGACCACACAGAACCCCAGGACCAGGTGACCGGACGCCAGGCTTCCCTCAGGCTGCGCTGAACACACCCGGCATCTCAGGCAGGCCTCCAGGGGCTGAGGGCAGCCGCACCCCAGAATCCTTCAAAGGGGCCCCCGATGCCGGTTTCTCCTGCTCCGTGAGTTACTGTTGGTCCTCTCATCTGCTTCCCCTACTGGGGTGCAGTCTCTGTGAGAGAAGCCTGTTTCTCATCAGCGCGAGCAGCCCCTGCACATAAACAGAGACTCACACGCGTGCACGTGGCCTGCACACGGCCGTCTGATCAGCCTGGACGCCGGCCAGGGAAACTGGGTCACCAGCAAGGCCAGGGAGAGCTCGTTAGGATGCTGTTGTGCCTCTGGTGTCTTCCAAGGACGGAACAGGCTGTCCTAGACTGCAGGTCCCCTCTCGCCATGTAACAGGTGCGCGGCGGCTTCAGGATGAAAAATGAATGCGGGCAAAGGAACCATCCAGCCTGTCTGGCTGGGAAGAAAGCTCTTTTCCTCAGTGAGCATGTGCACACACACACACACATAGACAAACACACACACAGATACACACGGAGACACACACTTAACAGACAGACTCAAAAGACAGATACACACAAACACACAGAAACACACACACATTCAACAGACACACACACACATTCATACATACCACACACATTCCTATATTCCATACTCACACATGCCACACGCATGCACACACCACCACTCGCATGCACATGCACCCGTGTGACCCATGGGAAAGCATGACACTCCGTCCCAGCAGGTGAGGAAGCGGCTCCTGTCACACCCTGAGCTCAGAGTCCTGAATGCCCTTCCCGTCCCCTCCCCGCCATGAACAGAATGTCATTTCCATGTGACGGTTCATGTCCATGGTCCCTTCAGGCGCAAAACAGATGGCCTGGGAATCTGACCGTCACAAGCAAAAGCAAACCTTGTATTTCAAATAAATCGTCACCGACAGCCGCTTGGAAAACCTGCAACAACTGCTGGACCAGCAGCCAGAGCCCGGGTCTCCGCGGGGCTCGGGGGCTCTCGGCGCACTCGGGGCGGCCCGCCACCTCCATCTGAAAGGGGCAGAGGTCAGCCGCTCGCGCTGTGTTTTGGGTCTGGGGCAAGCCACTGAGACCGCTCCATGCCTCGACGTTGCTGACCTGCAACATGGTGGGGGGGGGGGGCCTGCTGTTCACCTCTCAGGGTGCTGTGAGCATCCAAGGGCAATGTGTGCATGTGGCAGGGGACACCCCGTAATTGCAGCTTTCAATGACAGTAACAGAATAATGTTATACAAAGCCAGCCTTTCCACCCCAGGAAGTTAACGCCGTGTGCTGTGCTGCCCACCCTGGGCACCAGCGGGCAGTGCCCCCGAGGACGGACATGTGTCATTGTACTGACTTTTAAGTCATTTACGTTTAAATGTAAAACATGATACTTGGTTCAAAATTTTGGAAACAACTATTTTGAACAACTCAGGTAGGTAAATCTTCCTTTCTATGGTCAATTGTATTAAACGTATATTAAATACAGATCAAGTATCTCTGATGAAAATGGAGCGCCTGGCCAGACCAGTGTGGCTCCGTGGCTGAGCGTCGACCTATGAACCAGGAGGTCAGGGTTCGATTCCCAGTCAGGGCACAGGCCCAGCTTGTGGAGTGGATCCTGAGTGTGGGGCGTGCAGGAGGCAGCCGACCCATGATTCTCTCGCATCATTGATGCTTCTGTCTCTCTCTCCCTCTCCCTTCCTCTGAGATCAATAAAAATACACTTTAAAAGAAAAAGAAAAGGGGGCAGCCAGACTGACATGGGCTGTTCAGTGTAAAACTGCATCTGAGACTTGGCGGGGTAAACACAAGATGACGGATGCCATTAGCGGTTTTTAGATGGAAGTCGTGTCGCAATGATATTTCAGATAAAGTGCATTATGAGAATCAGCCTCAGCAATGATCCTGTACTTGTGTTTACCCACGGCCTCCAGAGCATTGTCAGCGACAGATGTGGCTCGCACCCGGCTGCTATCGGCGGCGCGGTCTGGAGCGCGCCAGGAGGCAGATGTCACAGACCTCGAGTGCCATCGCTCACTCTGATGGCCTGGTGTTCGGCACTGAAGGCAGAAGCCAGGCCCCGCTGTCTCTGAGCAGACCTGCCATCACACGTCTGTGACTTCAGGACTTATCACTGCCACCAGTTGTGAGTCGGCGCACAGACATGACCTATGGAAGCAGGACCAGCTAGAACGGGGGTCCCGGCTGCCTGGGAAAGAGGCGGCCAGCCCGGCGGGCTGTCTCCATGCAGATCAGCTGTGGGGACCAGAGGTTCTGCAGCCTCCGAACCCCTCTATGGCCTCCAGCGTGACCCACTGTGATCACAGACAGCAGCAACTCGACATCTGCTCCCCCTCAGCTGTGCGAGCTGGAAACCCGGTGATTAATGCTCTGATAATGGGCACAGAGTATAAAAATGTTCATCTTGATCAAAGGTATTCAACAGGCATCATCAGCTTATAAGCGTCCAAGGGGAACATCCGCCTATAACCTCCTGACGGCTCTACATCCCGGCAAGATGCAAAGGCGAGAATAAATCTGTTCATTTAAAACATTTGTTTTATGAACACTGAGTCATGTGCTTCTTAATTTTTAGTTGGGTCACATTAAACAAATGATCCATAAAGTGATTAATAACCTTGAGCCTGTTACACAGAACTGCGAAGCACAGGAGCGCGTTTAATGAGGGTTACACAGGAAGAGCCATATAAATGGGGGGTGCTTGCTATTCATCTTTCCCAGGCAACCATCTTATTTTTCAACTATCGAAGAATTCTGTGTCCCCATGATTCACTCTGCTCCAGTGACTTCTTCCCTCCATGCAAGTCTTCAGGCAACAGAAATGCACAAAACAGGGCCAGCCATGGGAGGGGTCAGAAGAACCGTCCAGTTATGTCCACGTGGCTCAGATGTGGGAACCGGAGCCGGAGGGAAGGGATACACAGGGATGGCACCCCTGAGCCAGACCTGATGCCTGCTCCTGAGCCAGAGCACCTCAGGGCAACAGATCCATGCATGTGCACGTGTATGTAGACATGTGCAATTCTGGTATCTTTACATGTTGAATGCAAATGAAATTTTTCTTAATGCGACAAGTCATGACTGTCAACAGTACCAGGAGAAAACAGTCGAGCCACCACCGAGTCTGGCCGCTCTTTCCTCTCTGAATGAGTGAGTCATACAACTGCCCTGCCCTGGGTCGCTTTTCCTGTGGACGAGTCGCACCGCCACACGTGGTCTGGTCAGAAGATCCTCAGCGCTTCTCGCGCTACTGCTGAAATGGACAGAGACAAGGGGATCTGCCTTCCAGCTCGGAGTCCCAGGACCATGGGATTTTAACCTCGAGGCGGCAAAGCAATGCAGCGCCCCAACCACAAAGAGAAGAGAGAGCTATGAAGTTTATGAGCACATGAACACAACACTACTGCCTTGTTTCCGTTCCCTTTACATACATGTTATGTATTCACACGCTTACATTTTATCTTGCTACATATGGCATTTAGAGTGAATTCCGTTTTCAGAATGCATTTCTCCTATGGTGGATGTGAAACTGCGAGAGTAGGTGATGGATTTGTAACAAGACAACCCCTTAATCAGCACCACGGCAGCGGACAGCTCCCTGCCTGGGCTCCTCACAGACTTGAACCGGTTACTTAACTCCTGGGCCCCTATCTGTAAATTAAGAGAATTACTCTTTTCCAATTCTACGGTTTTTTATTTTTTTGGTTTTTTTTTTTTAAGTGGATGGCTCTGAAGTCCTGCCAGAGGAATTAAACTTGCTAACAAAGAGTCCTAGGCATATGGTAGGTGCTCAACGAAAAAATAATGGAATTGAAATGACTGTAATTAAGAAACCGAAATGGACTTCACCCTCCTGAATTCAATAAACCATTTCTAAAAGGCTGCGCTGTTTTAACAAATGGTCTTTTCAAACACACCTGTAATGAGAGATGTAGAGTGATAGGTAGAATGAGGGATGAGAAAGATGCAGCCATTTCCAGATAAAGATTACAATGTTTTCTGTGTGTGAAAAGATGGAAGAGGGGAAAATGCCGTCACAGCCCACCATTATTTAACATAACCAGCTCCGGGGCTCACAGCTGCTGATGCTCATTGGACAACTGTCCAGAAGACCCAGCACGATGTACGAGAGGCCCCTTGAGTGATTAGATACCGGTGGCCCCAGCCCCCATGTCTCTCTTGGTACCACATCCATCAGGTTAACAAAAACTACTACAGAGCAGCTCTGTGCAACAGTTTCCTCTCAATAGAGAGACACACCTCTCCATTTCCCACAGTGGAGGAGCGGAAGAGATTGTATGTGGACTGTTTATGGATCAAAGCGTTCCACTCTGTTTCGCTATAGGTCTCTATTAAACACAGCTTTTCTTCCCACCGTGGAAAGCACAGGGGCCTGAGGAACAGAGTCCTTGGGGGAGAGATGAATTTCCTACCGTGGATCTAACCACCATGAAAGCAGCCTGGCGCTCTGGCTTCAATATTTCCTAATAGGAGTCCCCTCGGGGCCGAGGCCTCTGCCCTCGGATCTGGAAGGGCAGCTGTAACTAATGTCCTCGCCATTAAGAAGGAGCGTTTCCCTAGGCTTCAGAGCGGGAAGAATCAGTCACCTTGAAACGAAGAACGAGGAAAGTAATTTAAGCTCGTTATGCCGACAGGTTTAAGACGCTCTATTGTTCAGAAATGGGACCCGAATGAAGTTTTATGATGAGCCCGATGAAAAGGAGCTGTTTGCTGGATTGAAGAAAAGTCTCAAGAGGATGGCCAGGGAGAGAGGGGGTGGCCAGGGAGAGGGGGTGTCTGGGGAGCAAGGGGATGGTCAGGGAGCGAGGGGAATGGCATGGTTCTCTTCCTAGATTCCAACCATCTGAGAGAAAAACCCAGAAAACAAAAGGTGCCCATGAACAGTGAGCTTCCAGCAAAGGAATCCACTGCGAGTATTAAACTACTATCAAGAGCACAGAGCATTGTCTTCCATTAAATCTTCAAACCTTCCCTCTCAAAGCTCACCCCACCCTCCCAAAGCATCCGCACTCAGGGATCAGCGTGTGGCCAGCTTCACAGAAAACCTGTCCATTGCGGCGGTCACTGCCAATCTGGGGGGATGGAAAGATGGGGGCTTGAAAGATGAGGAAATGATCCCGTGTTCCAGGGGTCTTGTGATCAGAACCGCAGCATTAAGGGGCCCAGATGCGGGAGGGCATGTGGGGGGCATGTAGGAGGGTGTGGGGGGCACTTGGAGGAGGGCATGTAGGGGGCACCTGGGGGAGGGCATGTGGGGGGCACCTGGGGGAGGGCACATGCTCTTGACTAATTTCTAAGATACGGCGACCTCAGATTATTCATTTTATTCCAGTTTCTATACTCTTAATGGAAAACATGTTGTGATCACAAGTCCTAGACCATGGCCTCCCAGTGTTCACTTTAATTTAATAACAAAGGAACTTCTCACTCCTATCCAGCTGTCCTTCTCCCAGCTTCTGTCATATCTCCGGGCAGCAACACAGCCCCTGGGAACAGAGCTACGCACACACACACTATGCCGCTCTCCGGTCCCGCTCGCGTCCTGCTTGGAAAGCCTGCTCCGTCCACACCATAGATTATGCGGAGAGTCATTTCCGTGTGAAGCCATAATCTTCCCAACCGGCTCTCAGGGAGTCAAGTCACATCGCGAGAGGCGCGGAAGCCATCACCACCCATTCACGGCCCCGCGTGCCCCGCATGCTAACGAGGCGCGGGCCCTGCCTGCGGCCCAGAGCCCACGCGGGGACATGCCAGGTCAGCTCCGACGCCGGCAGGGACCCACCCCGGGCCCATCCCCCTTCCCTGCAACAAGGCCGCTCCCTCGGAACACCCCACACACTGGAAAGGCACCACCACAAAACGCTGGGGTGGCTGCGGTCTGGGGTGGGTGCTTCCCAGTCTCCAGGGAAAACAAGACCGTGACGTGTCTACAGAGGCCAGGGCTGCCACACGCACACGCGTGACCTTGTTCCCACGCTCCTGCAGGTTTGAGCCGTCCCAGCAGGTTCACACCAAGCGGTGCTGAACCCAGCGTTAGGGCGGAGCTGCCCTCCCTTCACTTCCCACTGAGCTGAGGAGGAAGTAGGATAAGCAGCAGAAGGAAGACACCCGGGTTTCCCAAAACGGCTCCAGAGGCTGCATCTCAGCTGGCACACCTGGGGGCAG
>PVJC01035787.1:0-18079 GCA_004026665.1 Murina feae
TGGGGGAAGGCATTCGTCCATATCTCACCACTCTGTTCCAGAAATAAGCCATCCACACTTGTCTGTCACCTAAGTCAGTGGCTGAATGGCTTAGCAGATGGGAATTATACTGACTGCTGGGATCTCTAGAACATCAGACAAGAGAGTGTTTAGAAAAATACAGTTGCAATTGATGACTACCTGAGCCTGCAGTCAGAGTGAATGCCAGCACCATTTCATGCTGGATGTCCGTGCATTGTGACTTTCACTCTCCGCTATTTAAACAAAGCTGATATTTTCCATCAGAACAGAATTGGAAAATATGTAGCAAATTTTCATGCAGCCATTTAACTTTGTCTGGATATCAATAAATTATTGTGTGAAATTAGCAAATTAGCAAATATAACCCCAAATACAGCATTCACAGCAGTCACTGGTATGCTTTTATCATGTGTCCTGAGAACGTTTATGCAAGTGTATGAATACGTGAATTTTTGAAATCAATGTAGAGATTAAATATCCACCTTTTTGCTTTCAAAGAAAGTAAAGCAGAAAAAAATATAGAAATAATGTGCTCCAAGTTTTCACAACCTTTGATATCTAGAGTTAGGCAACTAATGGAAAAGCACAAAGTTTCCCATTTCTGCACTAATTTTTTCATTTAATGCTAAACTCATTTTTTTTCACTCCATAAATAGTTTTTGAGCAGGAACTATAGTCCAGGAACTAGTGCACTTAATTTATTGGATTCATTTAAGATGTTATTACATTATTACCACAATGAGACAAGGCTCTGGTGGTTTTTAGTTGTTGCTCCTGAAAATTGGAAGTTTTCAGCTATTCACACATGATTCAAGAGTATCCTGCACCTAAAAATACTATACATTCACTTTTTTGCCTCAGGATGAATGACATTTCATAGTAAAGCAAACTTTTGTTGGAAACGAGAAATAACATGTAGACTCGGAATGGAGATTAATGTTTGGGGGTAGAAAGGAAGATCTGTGTTCAAGCAACAAGTAAGTTGGCAATAATTTTGTGGTACATAAGGACCCTCTTCTTGAAAACATTGCCTCAAATATTTCTTTAAACACAAGTCTTCTGCCATCTTGCATGCAGATTTATAGTCTACTGACACGGTGCTGATGTTCCTGCTCTCCCGCCCCCCACTGGGAGTGGGGAACTGGCTCCCTGTGCTCCAGGTGGACAGTACACTGTGGGGAGTGATGTTAGATCGCAGCAGTAGAGGCAGGTTGCATGTGGTGAAAAGCAGATCTGCCTGAATCAGGACTCGCAGGCCCAGGCCCCTGCGTCTCCAGCTACTGTCTAAGGGGCTTCTTGAGACTCGGTCCCTGTGAGACAGTTTGCTCACATAATGCAGCTGGCTTCCAACAGGAGCTAAGTGGTGGTTAGGCTCTGGTGCGAAGAGCTGATTCTCAGGAATCGTGTTTGGTGAACCCATTCCTATGGGTGTTTTCATTTCGCTAACACTAAGGGAATGGCTTTCTTGGTTTGCTTTTATGGTGAGGAAGTGAGAGGACATACCCCACCTACTCTGTCACCTGAGGCAGAAGCTGAAGGAACTATTTTTATTAGAGACTCCGAAACCAAGGCGATGCAGTGCTGTGTTTTAGGGCAAAGGAACAAAATGTGGCCCGTAGCTAAGGGGAGAGGCAGGGCAAGTAGAGTGGCTCTGGTACTTGAGGGCTGCATTCCCATCACAGTAGTCGTGGGAATGTCGAGACACCCAGAAAGAAGCAGAGGCTACTTTGGGAGCTAAGGACGCTGTGAGCTCTAAAGAGGCAAGCGTCAGATTAATTTAGTTATTTCAGTGATGCTGATTTTCTCTGAGGTTGTTCCAGCGAAAAGGGCAGTAGCTGAAGCCAAATGTGGTGAGTGGTAGTAGAGTCCTTCTTATAATAAAAGCTTATCTCAAACACAGGTATATAAACTGGATAAAAGCAGGGCTGTCTGTGTTGAAGTGGGGAGAACCAGGAGCTGCCTGCTCAGCTCGCCAGGCATCTGCATTTTTGCAGCCCCTCTAAGTACTTCCAATTTGCAGCCAAGATTGAGAACCACTGTGTTGGTGCAGAGCTTCCAAACTTCAACGTACCTGCAATCACCTGGGATTTTGTTCAACTGCAGATTTGGCTTCAGGAGGTCTGGGATGGGTCTGAGGTTCTGCGAGTCTGACAAGCCTCCAGGCGATGCTGATGTTGCTGCAGGTAAAACACATTATGAATAACAAGATCTTGGGGTGCTGGTTCTCACACTGCTGTGGGCATCAAAGTCTGCCAGAGGGCTTACTAATTAACACAGACATTGTGCCCTGTTCCCAGTTTCGGGAAGGTCTTGGGTGGGGCCTTGGGATGAGCATTTCTAATAACTTTTCAGGCTTTACAGCTCTGGGCATGACCATGTATGGTGGTGGCTCTTAAACCTGTCCACATCCGGCAAACTTACAAAGCATTCTCAGGATAGGCACCGCCACCCTCCCCTCCACCCCACCTCCCAGCCCCCACTCTCAAGGCCTCATAGGTCAGAAGAGGACTTCAGATTTTATTCTAGATATAATACTATGTACTAGTTATCTCTGCTTTTAGAAATAACTCATGACTCAAAAAGAGCTTTAAAGCAGATCACTGATGAAATCCTGACAACTGAACAAGACTCCTTTATATGGATAATGAATAATCCATATGCAACAGACACTGTCTTTATTATCTCTTTTATTACAAATGAGGCAGACTTAGAAAGGTTCACCAGGCAACTTTTTAATACCTGCAGAGACATATATTAAAAGGTACATGAGTTGGTTAATTTTGAAATCTATTCATGCCTAACTGGCTATATAGTTTTATTCCCACTTTCTATTAACTTTGTTCAGTTCCATTATGGGTTATGTGGCAGAAGCTAATTCCTGGGATCCTATAATTTGAAGTGACAGGTAATTGAAACTTGGATTCTCTATGAATATCTGTATAATGCATAAGACATTATTAAACACTAATTATTTAAAACACAAATGAAGCCAATTGTAGTCAGCTCCAGCAGTTGGTAGTTCATAATAAAACTGAAACTACTGATAATTAAAATGGGTCCAAAAGGTCTCATTTCAAGTTGGCAGGCAGAAATTATTTTTTGTCATTTGGTATTAATTGTGACATGCTAATATGTCTAATTTTACTTGGCTCATCTAAATTCACCTCATGTACTCAGCATGAAAAGCAGGACAAAGCTCTAAGCAGGACAAAGAATGAAAGAAAATGATCTATCCCACATTCATATTAATATTTAATTTTCTTTACTGAATTAATACTCTGAGATTGCAAACAAAAACCTCAATGTAAATGGTGACTCTTTTAAAAGAACATGAAATGTGTTTTAATTTTAAACGGAATGTTATCTTATAAAATTTGGTCGCTTGTTTTTTTAATGGGAAAAAGTCTCATTAGAACAATAAGGTTCATATCACCAAAAGTTTATATATACATCCTTTGGTAAACATAATAAATATGTAACATAAATAATATAGGTTATATGATAAATAGGCACTGATCTAATCTAATATAATAAAACAGAAACATGCAAATTGACCGTTACCACCAGCCAATCAGAGCGGCTATATGCAAATTAATCCAGCCAAGATGGAGGCCAGCAGCCATGGAGCTAGAGCAAACCAAAGGCTTCTGTTGCAACTCCCTGCCTAGGCTGGCTGAGCCTCTGCTCACGGCCACGCCCACCAGCCAATCAGAGCAGCTGTATGCAAATTAACCCAACCAAGATGGAGGCTGGCAGGGCAACTCTGCACTGGGAGCCTCCATGGCCGGCCGGCATAGCTGTGCCAGGTGTGTCAGCTCAGTGGGAGGGGGGGTCTGGCCTGGGGCCTCCTCGGAGCATCCAGGAGCAGCTGTCCTGGGTCTGCTGCCTAGCTCCGCACCTGGGAGCCTCCGAGGGGTATCCAGGAGCACCTGTCCCGGGCCCACTGCCTGGCTCCACCCCCTGGGGCCCTCCCCGGGGCATGCAGGAGCACGGGGCCTCTGCAGGGTGTGCAGGAGCAGCTTTCCTGGGTCTGCTGCCTGGCTTTGCCCCCCGGGGGCCTCTGCGGGACATCCAGGAATGCCTGTCCTGGGTCCGCTGCCTGGCTCTGCCCTGGTGGCCTCTGCAGGGTGTCCAGGAGCACCCATCCAGGGTTCGCTATCTTCATCCGCCCCCCAGGGGGCCTCCACAGGGTGTGCAGGAGCGTCTGCTGCACAGTGCGGAGAGTCTGAAGCCAGTTCACTGCCCAGCTCCACCCCAGGTGTGTTTGCTCAGCAGCAGGGCCCCACCGAGGGATTCTGCACCAGCGTCCGCCCCTGGCTTGCCACCCAACTCTGCGCCAGGTGTGTCCCCTCAGTGGTGTGGACCCACCAGGTGTGTGCAATTGTGGGCCCTCCAGTGGGAAACATCCAGGCCTGCACTCACCAGCCTTCCCACCCCCCAGTGCACGAACCCTGAAGGGGCTGTGGGCAGCCTGAAAATGGCTCTCAGACCCTCACCCAGGCTGGCCAGGCATGCCAGCAGGTGGACATCCCCCCCGATTTGTCCCAGACTGCAAGAGGGCACAGGCTGGGCTGAGGGACCCCCACCCCCTGAGTGCACAAATTTTTGTGCACCGGGCCCCTAGTATAAATTATATATCTCTATCTCTATCTCTATCTCTATCTCTATCTCTATCTCTATCTCTATCATCTCTATCTCTATCTCTATCTCAATTTCCTTCCTGGTTTTTGCTTCTAAAATTGTTCATCTGATGCCTTGGCTCCTGTGGTAGTATCCCTTATAATGATACATCTTGTACAAGAACAGAAAAAATGTTCAGATTTCTAAAAGCATGCTCTAAGTAATAGCTATTGGTAAACATACCTCTGTGAGTTGCAGGAAAGACTCTAGAGTCCTGCAGCATGCATTTTCCCAGTACAGGTATGTCATACTGCTATGAAAATATCAGTGTTTACACCTTTCTCAGCTTCTGTTTTGCAACTTGGGGCATTGGCAACAAAATACAGTTCTAGCCCATTAATATCCTTGTAGGGATTTGAGAACCCTAACCTCCAGTATTTTGTTTTCAACAAGAGCTACACATGATGTTGGATAAACCAAAAGACAGCCAGTGTGACTGAGGTGAGAAATTGACATTTCCTGTAGAAATTGACATTTCCTACAGCACAAGATATAATAGTTAAGAGCTTAGAGCTCTAGAGCTAAACTCATGAGGTCAAATCCAGGCCTCACTTCTTAATAGCTTGTAATATTTAAGTACTTAACCATTCTGTGTTTTAGTTTCCTCATCTATAAAATGGGCATATTACTTACAATGCCTACCTCATATGGTTGCTGTGTTATCAAATAAGCCATTGCATGAATGTACTTAGCACAGTATTGGCAACGTAGTATATATCTATACTAATAAAAGAGTAATATGCTAATTAGACCATATTGACTGGACATCTTCCAGTCATCCAGTCCTCCTTCCAGACAAAGCCATGGTGGTGAGGGCCAAGGCAGAGGTGGTTAGGGGCAATCATGCTGGCAGTGGAGGGCAGTTAGGGGGCAATCAGGCTGTCAGGCAGAGGGGTTAGGAGCTACCAGTCCTAGCTTGTGGGAGGGATGTCTGACTGCCAGTTTAGGCCTGATCCCTGCATGGCAGCCAGACATCACCCAAGGGGTTCCAGATTGGAGAGGGTGCAGGCTGGGCTGAGGGACCCTCCCGTGCATGAATTTCATGCACCAGGCCTCTAGTTTTAATATAAATATGAACAAATATCCTGAAATCAATTGCTTCTTACCACATCTAGGACTGCCATTCTGGTCCCCCATAACTTCTTGCTCTGCTCCTAAAACTGCCTTCTATTTAATCTTTATGTACTCACTTGTAACCCAATACAATACATTCTCCACACTCAAGTTCAGGTGAATTATTTTTTATGAAAATTTAGTCATGCCATTCACCTGCTCAAACCTTTCCAAGATTTAAACTAAATCCACTTGAAATAAAATACTAAGCTTTTCCCACAACCCTCAAGGTCCTCTGTGATCCAGCCCTTACCTTCCATTCTGGAATCATTGTCTACCAGACAATGCTTTTCTACCTTGATCTTATTCTTCTGGTATGGCTTTTATATGCAATGTTTTCTGCATTGGCAATGTTCTTTTTCTATATCTGCACACCTCAACGTTCAGATCTCTCACTCAAACATCCTCCTAAAAATGACTTTCATGATTATCACATTAAAACAGGTACATATTTTGTCTTTCATCCTTCTTTATATTTTACTTTTACAGTCTTTATCAGCTGAAATTATACCACTTACTAGAGGCCCAGTGCACAAAAATTTGTGCACTTGGGGAGGTCCCTCAGCCTGGCCTGTGCCCTGTCATAGTTTGGGACCCCTAGAGGGTTGTCCACCTGCTGGCTTAGGCCTGCTCCCCGGGGAATTGGGCCTAAGCTGGCAGTCATACAACCCTCTGTCAGACTGGGAGCCTTTGGGGGATGTCCACTTGCCAGCAGGGAGCAGGTCTAAGCTGGAGTTGGACATTCTTAGCACTGCTGAGGAGGCGGGAGAGGCTCCCACCACCACTGCTGTACTGGCAGCCATCAGCCTGGTTTGTGGCTGAGCACAGCTCCCCCTGTGGGAGCACACTGACCACCAGGGGGCAGCTCCTGCATTAAGCATCTTCCCCCTGGTGGTCAGTGTGTGTCATAGTGACCAGTCATTCCCAGTCGTTCTCCTGTTAGGGTCAATTTGCATATTACCCTTTTATTATATAGGATTTTATGGTTTAGTTGTTTCTTGCTTGTCTCCTTTACTAGCCCTAAGTGCCTATAACTGTAACATACTGGGACTCAATACATATTTGCTGAATGAGTGGATGCTTTTCCACATTTTAAAAAATGAAAGAAGAATGATTGACGATTGTGAATTATTTCTACTTTTCAGCTATACAGATGGAATGACACCCTTTTGCTTCATTTGTTTCTCCTCTTTCAGGGATTGCTGTCAGTGCTGCCTACTGTTCAATATCTAAAATCCATTTTATATATTTTATCTGTTGTTGTTTTTCTTGCGAGGGTGGTTGTTTAAAACAAAAGAGTAAATCTCGATTTCTCTATCTTGGTGGAACTAAACAATTCCACATACATGATTTTCATGACCCAGAATGGTTATTTGTATGTTGTATGAACTTTTACAGAAGAGTATCTCACATAAAGGCAATTCATACAAATTATTGTGTCCTTTCTCCATTGCTATGCCAGGTCCATAAGAACTAACTCAATATGCCACCATCCTGGCACACTATGCATTACATTGAGGTTGTGTGAATACAAATTTGAAGGGTCTATAATTTCCTTTGTCTTTCCTTTGTCTTAGTGCTCAACTCTGTCATTTCTGATCTGATTGGTTAAGAAACTGGGACAAGTCCCAGAATAGATTACTTCTGGGAGACTCAAAGTCCAAGAAGTAAGTGAACCTATATTGTGCTTTGAACAAATCTTGTTTATTTTTTTACTAAACCAGGTAAGTTGTTTCAAATCTGAAAGCTAGGAAAAGGAACACATTAAGTTAATATCAGCAAGAATTTAATTGGTCTAAGAGTCAACATAAGTTTTTGTTGTGAGAGTCCTGAAGTTCTGCCTATATTTAAATACTGAAACTGAGTAGATATGGACATTTGCACTTGGAAATTTGGAATATGATTCAAAACAATAAGAAATATCTTCTATAGAAAATCAGGCTTCTATTACATTGATTTCTAGGCAGAATATTTCAACTTAAATAACCTTGTAATTGCTTTTCCACACACTGAGAAGTAGACAATTAGATATGAATTCGTCTGCTAGCATCTATGCTTTCTATTTTCACTTAGAACAAAACAATTTTTCTCCATCAGTTAAAAGGCTAAAAATGGATGATTTTATGAGAGCATAGAAAATTTTTTTGTTATTTAATCCTTTGTATAATGAAAGGGAAATACATAAGAAAAACTTTGAAAAAGACTTTGCTGTTGGTAATTGTTATGATTGTGGTGCCAATTTCTGCATTCAGACCTGGTCTGGAGCCAGGAAGTTGTGTATGGATACTCTTAATGTATTTTTATTATACTTATAGAAATAAGGCATAAAGAACCTAATTATACCCTAGAAGGATGGAAAAAATTTTTGACTGAACAACCATCTCTACTACAAATGGGGAATATCAACTAGTGATTTTTTTTATAACTTGAGATTTAGATATAAATAGAATATCTAAACTTACTTTTCCATACTACTTGGTTACCCTGGTGACCTGACATCAGTCTCTAGCTTTTAGGTGCTAACTTGGATTACAAGCTTTGTTGTAATATTTTGTTTAATGAGTTGCTTAGAAGACTGGACTTGTGAAAATCTCATTCACCAGAAATCTCTGGGAGACCCTAGCTATTCATCGGGTAGGAAAGGGAAGTGGAATTATGACATGGAAGACCAATTGTGACAGGCCACAGTTTGCTTTACCCTTATGATAGAACATAGAGAAGATATTAGCTTGGGAACTGGGACCCTAGGTATGTGAGGAGGGGACATCAAAGCGCAAGAGAAAGAGCAATCATTAATCTCTGACATCAGACAGAACTGACCTTAAGCTCAGCTCTCCCAGTGCACATAGCAAGTGTTATAAAATGGATGTTTGTGTGTCCCCGCCCGCCACACCCCCACCCCCACCCCTCCCCCACACACAAAACACAACCCATAGGCTGAAATCTCAATTGCAAAAGTGATGGTACCTGGGAGGTTTAATGCAGTCATCAGGGTGAAACCCTGTATGGGATGAGTGTCATTATAAGAAGAGGAAGAGAAAAAAGAGCTATCTTTCTCTCCACCATGTGAGGACACAGCGAGAAGGCAGCCATCTAGCTGCAAGCTGGAAAAGGATCCTCAGCAGGAACTGCTCTTAGACTTCCCAGCCACCAAAACTGTGAGAAAGAAATGTCTGTGTTTCCAGCCACCCAGTCTATGGCATTTTGTTCTAGCAGTTCAAGTGGACTAAGACAGCAGGTATTCAAATATACAAGAGACTGTTTTCCAAATATCAGACTTTGAGTAAAAACATCATCTCAGGATACAATGATGACTGCAGAAATACGAAGAAAATGTGGTAGAACAGATCATTATCTCTTCAAATATTGCTTCTCTCCCATTTCCCCCTCTTCCCCTTCAGGTACTCCAATTATACCACTTATAGCTTCTGACTGTGCCTTACATGTCTCTTACTTTCTCCTCTATTTCCCCTATTTTTTTTTCTGATTCTGTTTTCCAGTTCACCAATCTAGTCTTGTACTGTATTCAGTCTGCTATAAAACCCATCTAATTATTTCTTAATTTTAAATATTGTATTTTTTTCATTCTAAAATGTCCATTTGATTTTTATGGATTCCAATTTTTGCTTATGTAATATTTTCTACTATTCAACCAACATTTTCCCCTAATCTGAATTACCCATGGATCTTCCTCCCCTCACTCTTGGATTTTAGTAAGCCTAGTGCATTCTATGCATTAGCATGCTTCATAAATTTAGATATTGTGAATTAAAAAAACAACAACTGTAGAGGCTCTGTTGATTTGTTTCAAAAAGAGCTAGTCTTTTTTTGTTTATTTATTTTTTTTTGGGCAGGCAGATATATCCTGCTGAGGTGTGTATTTAGCCTTTGTTAGCGCTAGACTATTAATTTGTTTTACCTTATTTGACCTTCTTGTGCAAATCTTACTCCTTTCGGGTTTCCTCTGTTCCTAGGACATGCCCCATCTGAGATTTTGACTACAATTTTGTGATGTTTATTGGCGCATCTCCTCTTTGGTAGGGATTAAACTCTAACCTCTGTTTCAGGGCTGCATGCTCTGAAATCCGTGATCAGCTTTTAGCTTTGCAGCTGCTGTTTTCATCTGGGTTTGTGGCATTTTACCTGACTCATGTGCAGCTTATGCATTGTCCAACAACTTGTGGGGAATATGTTCGTCACTTTCTGTGCTCCTTTCCTGAATTTCTCTCACACTTCAAAATTTGCATCAGTCACACTCCTCTTCAGCTCTGTTTCCCCATGTTTGAACATGGAAAACTATCTTAGAGAAAAAGCCAGGGCTAATGTGGAACACATTGTGTATGATTTCTTCTCACAAAGGTTACAGCATCTGTATTGTTGGTTCTCCAGGCTCAAGCAATGGTTTTGTATATTTTTATGTGACTTATCCTATCTAATAAAAGAGCAATATGCAAATTAGGCATCACTCCGTCACATGGTTTCCCCCATAGCCACAAGATGGTGGCACCCAGTCCAGCTCAGCCCTGCCACTGAAGTGATCAGGTCTGTTAGCCAGGCAGGTGGCGGGGGTCCCAAGGGGTGGAACAGGCAATCAGAGGGGGTTGGGGTCCCCTACCCAGGCCAGAGGCCTTTGCCAGAAGCCTCAGGCATGGGCAAGGGCAGAGCCGGTGATTGGAGGGGGCAGGGGCAGAGCCAGTGATCACAGGGCTCTGAGCAAGGGCAGAGCTAGCAATGCAGGATTCTGGGGGTCCCCAGCCCAAGCTACAGCCTTGGCCACAGGCTGCAATGGGGCAAGGGTGGAGCCAGCAAAGCAGGGATCTGGGGATCTCCTGCCTAGGCTGCAGCCTTGGCCACAGGCTGCAGTGGGGCAAGGGTGAAGCCTGCGATCACAGGGGTCTGGGCACCAGTGGAACCAGCAAAGCAGAGGTCTGGGGGTCCTCTGCTCAGGCAAAAGAGTAATATGCAAATTAACCCTCTCTCCATCACAAAGATGGCGGCAACCTGGAAGCTGTAGCAAGGCAGGAGGCTTGCATTGCCTAGGCGATGGAGGAAGCCAAGATTCCCACCTGCCCTGCGGACCCTGAGCTCTGCTCAAGGCAACAAAGTTTCAGTTACAGAAGGTAAATAAACCCAAGATACCTGCTTCCAGCCCAAGACCATGGCCAGCCTGATAATGGCCCTCAGCCCCTCACCCAGGCTGGTCAGGCACCCCAGTATAGACCCTCACCCTAAAGGGTCTATGGCTAGCCTGAAAACAGCCCTCAGCCCCTCACCCAGGCTGGCCACACTCCCATGGTGTGAGGGTCCCACCTGAGGGGTTTTACCAGCCTGCAAACAGCCATCAGCCCTTCACCCAGGCTGACCAGGCACCCCAGTGGGGACCCCCACCCTGAAGGGACTGTGACGAGCCTGCAAACAGCCATAAGCCCCTCACCCAGGCTGGCCAGGAACCTCAGCAGGACACTCTTCAGGGCAAACCAACTGACCCCCACCTGTGCACTAGGCCTCTGTCTTATATAATAAAAGGGTAATATGCAAATTGACCCTAACAGCAGAATGACTGGGAATGACTGGTCACTATGACACACACAGACCACCAGGGGGCAGAAGCTCAATGCAGGAGCTGCCCCCTGGTGGTCAGTGCGCTCCCACAGGCTGACGGCTGCCAGTACAGCAGTGGTGGTGGGAGCCTCTCTTGCCTTCTCAGCAGCACTAAGGATGTCTGACTGCAGCTTAGGCTTGCTCCCCACTGGCAAGTGGACATTCTCTGAGGGCTCCTGGGCTACCAGAATGATGTCTGACTGCCAGCTTAGGCCTGATCCCCCTGGTAGCAGGCCTCAGCCAACAGGTGGACATCCCCCGAGGGGTCCCAGACTGTGAGAGGGCATAGGCCGGGCTGAGGGACCGCCCCCCTTCCTCTCCCCCCCTGCGAGTGCACAAATTTTTGTGCACTGGGCCTCTAGTATTTTATAATATTTTATAGATGTACATTTAGTTCTTGTAATAGTTTTAGTCATAGCATTAGCGGGCATGATACTATGCCAAGGCCAGAACTGTCTTCCTTTTCTCTTCAACTTCCTATATAATAAAAGGCTATATAAATGGCAGAACAACTGTTTGCTATGACATACACTGACTACCAGGGGGCAGACACTCAATGCAGGAGCTGCCCCCTGATGGTTAGTGCACTCCCACAAGGGGAGCGCTCAGCCAGAAGCCAGACTCCAACTGGTGAGTGCAGTGGCAGTGGCAGGAGCCTCTCCTACTTCCAAGGCAGCACAAGAATGTTGGACTGCTGGGAAGCGGGCCTAAGTCGGCAGTTGAACATCCCCCGAGGTCTCCTGGACTGTGAGAGGGCACAAGCCAGGCTGAGGGAGCCCCCATCCCCCTTGCACAAATGTCATGCACTGAGCTTCTAGTACTGTAATATAATTTCCATCCTACTACTCCATTGAAAACACTTTTGCTAGGGTCACCAGGGACTTCCATGGTGGTACTTCCATGGATCCTTTTCAGCCTTATCCTACTTTCTCTCTTAGCCATATTTGACACAGTTGACTACTTTCTGTCTTTGGCTTTCATACCTTCCACTTTTGGTATTCCTTCTACCTCTGTGATCAAGTTTTTTCTCAGTAATTTTTGTTGACTTAATTCTCCTTTACCCAAACTTCAATATTGGAGTTTCTCAGTTCCTCCAATAGGAGATTTAGGTATTCTTCCCTCCTCACTCGACAACCCCTACATAGGAGATCTCATTCAAACTAATGGTTGCCACAATATTCTGGAAACTTTCATATTTATATTTCCAGTCCAGCCTCCAGTTCTCAACTTCCTGACAGGTCAAACGACTTACTTGCGAGCTCCTCTTGGATGATGGAAGGATTTTCAAATTTACTACGTCTGAAACTGAACTACTTTTGTGCTGTGTGCTGACCTGCCCCCTCTTCTAAAGGTCTTGTTTTCAGCAAAGGACACCATTCTCTACCCCCACTCTCCCACCTATAACTCTTGCCAGGCACTTGGCAATAACCTTGATTCTTCCCTCTCATTTTAAAACATCAGGCTTTAGCAGCTCATTTTTTGCTCAGACTTTCAACTTTATGAGCATGCATTTTTTTGCTGGCTGATGATCTTTGCTTTGCCCTGGGCCAAATGCATAGTTCTGGAGCCCCAGATATCTGAGGGTGTAGGGGCTGTGAACCATGAAATGTCATCATATCTCAGCATAGGGTAGATATAGTGATTCACAGGCAAGATCAAATAAATATTAATTTATCTTCTCTATACTTTATTTTAGATGCTTAGGACATTTATGATTAATTTTTAAGTAATGTCTAGGAAACTATAGTAATTTGGAGGCTATTGAGGTGGGTTATTAAGTAAATTTTGTGAGGTTGTCTTATAGAAAATAATTATCATCTCATAAAACTGTACTATTTGTGAAACTGCTACTAACTGGTAGACTATCAATTTATGCTACACAGGATGAAATTGTAGGCTCTTTTCTTAGTCATAGATTGTTAGACCCAGATGTCATGATCCCCAAAGACCACGAGTGAGCCTGACTCCAATGCAAAAACATGAGGGCCTTTACTATTCGAGTTAACTCGGACTTGTCCCACGCTCGCCCACCAAGGCAGCAGCGTGGCGGGGAGGAAGTGCAGGTTACAGGGAAACAACAGATTTATAGGGCCAGAAATAGTGGGGTGGAGTAAGGTGTGTGGCCCCTGTTGATTGGTTGAGGGAAGGTCCTGGGCAGGGCATTTCCTCTGCATCCCTATTGGCTGGTCTGCAGTCTTGCACCACCCTAACAAGATAACTGGGAGTCTTAGATTTTTGCATACCATCTAGACCAGTGGTTCTCAACCTTCTGGCCCTTTAAATACAGTTCCTCATGTTGTGACCCCAACCATAAAATTATTATCCTTGCTACTTCATAACTGTAATGTTGCTACTGTTATGAATTGTAATGCAAATATCCGATATACAGGATGCTTTTAGGCGACCCTTGTGAAAGGGTCATTTGACCGCCAAAGGGGTTGCTACCCACAGGTTGAGAACCTCTGATCTAGACTATTATATGTCTTGAGAATTAAAATATATACTAAAAATAACTTTATGTTTTATCTAACGAATTTCTATAGAAATGGTCTAAGTAAAATGATACTCTTACGCTTCAGAGTAAATTGCTTCAGAACCCCTAGATAGCATAGTACTGCTGACCCTCAGTGACCCTGGGCAAGTCCCTTACCTTCTTTGTCTTCATTTTCCTCTTTTATAAAATGGTGATGATATAGTGCCTGCCTCTTTGATTGCTATAAGACTTAAATGGCTTGGTATTAATACAGTGCCTAGAATAGGGCCTGGCACAGGGCAAACAAGATAACTGTTTGTGAATACAACATTCCTGGCTTGTTTCTGTTTAGTTTCTCTATTGTTTTGTGAAAGAACCTAGGAGTCTTGCCTCAGAGGCATTACCTGTGTAGTTTTAGTGCCACTTAATATTATCTCTCAGTGTTGGCTTGCCATCTGTAACATGAGTAACATAGATACTTCTCTTGAGCCAAGCGCTCCATGGAACACTGACCTGCACCATCTCATTTAATTTCACAACTACATCTCTAGGTAAATGGTAAAATAATAATCTTCATTTTAGCTGAGGCTTAGCAAAGGTAATAATGTATCTGAAGTCATAGAGTTAGTGAGTGTGGCATCCGGGCTACTTGTCTGTCTCCAGGGCTGACCATAGCTCTGTAATCCTGAGTTTGCTCCTCACTGTCAGTGGCTGAGCTTTCTTACTCACAGAGCTGATAGGCATTGAAAAGCAGCCCAGATTTCAGCCAGAACTCCACCTCTGAAACCGTTTGCAGTGGGAGTCGTTGAGACTGTCTCCTTATCAGAGTGGAGACATCTCTGTGGCCTCTCGGTGCAGGCTGAGTCCAGTCGCTTTAGCAGCTCTCTAGCTCTCTCTGGAGCTAGAATGGCGGGCACCTGGGCCAGTTTTTGTTCCTTGGCTTTTGGCTCTCTATCACTGCTTTCTTTCTAGGATGCACTTGCAATTATAACAAAGAAAATCATGCAGACTCTAAGCCCTGTGTTGCGTCTTTAGCATGTTCTCCTCTAAATTATGTCCTACTTTCCCTTGGCAACCAGGTAGCTCTACCCCTCTCTTCCAAAGCAAGTCTACCTGCGGTTTTAGCATTTCAAAACTGAACCCTGTTGTCAATATAATTGCTTGTAATTCAGAATCAGATTATCCTTGCAGTGGCCTCAGGAGACAATGTATTTGTCTTGGAAGGGCGGAAGGGCGGTGCGAGCGTGAGGATCTGCCAATAGGGATGCAGAGGAAATGCCTGGCCAAGGACCTTCCCTTGACCAATCAACAGGGGCCACACGCATTACCCCACCCACTACTTCCGGCCCTATAAATCCTTTGTTTTTGCCTGAAACCGGCATTTCCTCCCCGTCGCGCCATTGTGCGGCGGGCAAGTGGGGAGTCCAAGTTAACTTGTATAATAAAGCTCTCATGTTCTTGCAGCGGTTTTGGGGCTCACTCGTAGTCTTTGGGGGCCACGACTTCTGGGTACAACAGTCTGTGTGTCATTTAATACCTTTTTGATTCTAATGGTGAGAAGAGCAGGCCAGGAGGGAAGGAAGTGGCACTAGGTGGCCAGATAGTGTTTTCAGATCACAGAATCTTGTGATAACTCTTAAACCACTGGGGGTGAGGGGTTGCGGGGCTGGGGAGGGGCGGGCACAAGAGTCATCTAGTCCTTCACCCAGGGCTGGTAGGACCCTTAATTGTCAGTGCTAGAAAGGATCATAAGCAACTGCAGGAAGCCAATTCCAGAATGTCATAATTTCAAGAGTTTCACCAAAAGGTTGATGAAACGTTGGGAATAACTAAAGGCATTTCCCCAAACCTGAATAGGAAATTGATTGTGGCTGTCAGACAGTTAAAGGGCATCTTAACCTACATGCTATTGCCTCCTACTGGCCAAACATCTGAACAGCCGTAGGCTAATTCCCCCATTCTGACAATGGACTCTATACCAAACCCTGACTCTTTTAAGTGTATATCTCTGCCTCACCTCAGGACAAATTGTGTTAATAAAAAGCTTGGGGTCCGGGGACGAGGAGAACCTAATACCTTAGACTTAAGACCTTAGAACTTAGCTCCTTTAGCTAAGCTCCTCTGTCTCCCAAATGCCTTTCAAAATTATATCTCATCTTCAGACTCTTTATTAGTCTCTGGACTCCTCTTATTTAACATCTACACACAGCCTTCTCCAGATTCCTGAACACTTCTTGATGCTGGGACAAGAACCTCGGCAGGCAACATCCCAGGCCCTACAGATATGAGGACATCAAGACAAGGAGAGCTAATTGCCATGCCCAAGGTCCCACATCACCTTAGCATTTGAGCAGGACCAGCCATCCTGATACCAGTGCTCTTAACCCTCTAGTGTCACCTCTTCCACACCAAACCCACGTGTGTAGGGGGTACGAATCCCAGACTCTTGGCAGCCAAATGGCACTGGGTGTTAGACTGGTGGAGTCAGACCAGGCCTCGTCCAGTAACCTCAGTACTGGAGTTCTGGCTAGGAAAGAATTCAGAACTAATACTCAAACTGTAAGAGAAAGTTTATTTAGAAAGTCACAGAGGTAGAAGTGAGCCATAGGAGAAACAGGCCCAGAAAACAAGTTACAGGGGCAAAAGAAGGGGCCTTGGAGCTTAGGAGAAAGAGAGAGGCAAGGAAAACGTGTGTGGGCAAAGGGGGTGGAGAAGGGCTGGGCCTGCTCCAAAGAGAGAGAGAACCTTCCGGAAAGGGGAACCTTCCGGAAAGGTGAGAAGTGAGGGGGGAGGAGAAGAGAGAGAGAGTGAGAGTACACCATGCTGGGTCCTCCATTCCTCCTAAGGGATTTTAGGGGAGGCCCCAGGAGAGGATCTCAATAGAGCAGCATTCGCCAACCGGTGGTCCCTGGACCACTGGTGGTCCGTGAGGTCCGAAAGGTTGGCGACCACTGCAATACAGTATTCATCAGCTTTCCAGGTGTGTCCTTTCAGGGTCATGGTCTCCACTGATTGGGCAGCACTGGGGCAGGGAGTCATTAGTCAATGCAGCTGGTCCTGAAGGCTGACCTGGCATCCCTTGTCTGGTTTTGTAGCCGTAACAAACCAGAGGTGCAGATGTTATCCCTACGGGGTTAATGCTTAAGGGAGTTGTACTGAAAGGGCAAGAGTGGGAATCTCACAAGGCTACTCTTTGGCCCCTTGTTCCTCCTCCAAGGGGGTCTACTGCACGACTAGCAACTTGCCAGGGAAGGAAAGGTCAGAGAGTGTTGAACACCAGAGATATGAAAGGGCAAGGGGTCTAAACCCCATGGCCAGGGGTACACTAGGGGGGGAAAGGTCAACCTGGGGGTGAAGAGCCTGTTCTCCCAGTTCTGCCCATTGCTGGGCACTGGGGTTTTCCTCCCTGGTGCCCTTCCTGGCCCATCATCCTTTCTATGCTCATGTCTGCCTAACTGCCTCTCTCAAGACCACAGATTCAGGTGTGCAGTGGGTTGCATTGTGTCTCTTCAGAAAGATATGTTCAAGTCCTAATCCCCGGTGACAGTGAATATGAATTTATTTGGAAATAGGATCTTTTCTGATGTAATCCAGTAGAGATGAGGTCCTGTTGGATTAGGGTGGGTCCTAAGTCAGTGACGGATGGATGTCCTTATAAGAAGAGAAGACTTAAAGGGACACAGAGAGAAGAAGACCATGTAGAGACAGAGGGAGGCAGAGGCTGCAGTGAGGAAGGGGCCAAAGATGCAGGCAACCTCCGGAGACTAGGAGGAGGCAAGGAAGGACTTTCTCCTCAGGTTTCTGGAGCCTTCATTTTGTACTTCTAGCCTTAGGAACTGAGAGAATAAATTTCTGTTGTTTTAAGCCACCCATTTTGCGATAATTCACCGTGTCAACTCTGGGAAACTAATACAAGGCTTTATTAAGTATAATTTTATGGTTTTGTAATTGAAAATGGCATTTATTTTGTGCTTCAGTTCTTCAAGGGGGTAAAGACAGACAAACCCAGGTAATTTACTTCTCCCCCCTCCCTCCCCAGGGCTGTGTCAGCTACAAGGAGTGCACATCTCTCCAGCCCAGTTTTGGTGCCCAGGCTTCTGCAGCTCTGATGACTGTAGCAGCTTCCAGCCTCCACAGGGCATGAGGGTCCCAGACAGGCCTCTTACACCCATGTACCCCTGGTGACATGTT
>PVJC01035788.1:0-18051 GCA_004026665.1 Murina feae
AGGCTTATTAATAACGTTAGCAGCCACTCTTTACTAAGGGCTGAAGGTGGGCCAACCACGTGTGTTCTTTTTTTCTTCACATACGTTATATCATTCAATCCTCATAACTACTCTATAGGGAAGGTACCCATTTTGCAGATGAGAAAAGTAGAGTTTAAAGTTGTTAGTGATTTGCTAAATCACCCAGCTGGCAAGGAGGGAGCTAGGATTTGAATCAATTAATATTAATCACACTATCATTATTTGGTGAACAGGGACCAAGTCTGACACCCAGAGCCACCTTGCAGAGTTGTATACCGGGAGGTGCTGGCTAAACCCTGGCTGGTGGAGGAAGGCTGTCAGTTCAGAGCCCTAGGTTTCTGTCTCATCTTTCCTGGAGTGTTCTCCCTCTGGTGTGGGGGCCACTCTTGCGTGCATGGACGCTGGCTTCTTGCTTGGAGTGTTCAGGCTGCTATCTTTCCCCAAACAAGCCTCAGTGGCTGGGGTTTCCTCTCGTTACCTCTTGCCCATATTTCTATCTGCTCTGAGCGGCTGGAACAGCCTCATTGTGGCTCCTCCACCCTCCTGGTCACCCACACCCACTGGTGTTTACAACATGTCTCCAGCATCTGCGAACTTCATTAGAGCCAGAGCTACACCCTCTTCCTGCTCATTGGTGCAGGCTGTGCATCAGGCCAGACCGAACACGGCTCCCCAGGGTGCCTGCCAGACACTTCCACCCGCCAGCCCCATCTCCCTCTCCCGGGGCTCCTGGCCAATTCTAACCCAGAGCCTGTGTCTGTGCAGGAGAAACAAACCAGGGCCACACTCTGCTCTAGTTTGTGGCCATGGTTCACACTATTTGGACAGTGACTTAGAAGGAGTATTAATGTTGGAGTAGGAGCACCTGCTACTTAGTGGCTCCATGACCTGGGTCCAGTTGCCTGACTTCTCTGAGCCTTAGGTTCCTGATCTGTAGAACTGGAGATATGTAGAGCTGAGGATGGGAGTTACTGTATGAGAGCTCCTGGCACAGCTTAGGTACAAAATTCTCTCTCTCTCTCTCTCTCTCTCTCTCTCTCTCAAAGGCCACTGTGAGACTACCAAAGGCCAAATAGTGTAGAGTATATGTGTCATTTATTTGCTTATTTTGGGAGTGCTCTCTACTAGATGTTGACATGTTGTCAGAGATAATAAGGGTAATTACCCTCACTTTATAGAGGAATATCTTAAGGTTCAGAGAGTTTAAATTAATTTGCTCATGGTCACCCAAATAACAGATTGGGTTCGCAAACATCTCTAATTTAAACCGACTCTTTATTTTTCAATTTTCTCTTGTCATTTTTAAAAGAATGAAAACAAACAACCAAGTGACATAAGCCAAAATGAAGTCATCTTTATTTCTTGTAAAAACATAGCTGCCTTTGCGCTTTGCACTTATTCCCTATTCAGAGGTTCTCTTGGTAAAGCTTTTGCCATGTGAGACTTCACAGCCTCATTGCCCAGATCTCTCTGGCCCTGGATGCACTGAGCTTCCTCAAGCCGTCCTGAGGTAGCGCCAGTCGAGGAGGAGATGCTGGGGGCCGCCTGACGGTGGGCTTGTGCTGGAGAGTTTCTCCCACAGGAAACAAGTCAGGACTTGGGGTGGCTGATGAGGATGACCCGGAGGACAAAATGAGTCTGAAGGTCATTGTCATTATTGTTCATTTTCTTCTCCTTCTGCTCAAAGAGTGACCAGTGTTTGAAAGTGCTTCCTCCCACATCGTCCTTTTAGTGAGAATGAAAAGGAGAAGCTCTGGGCTGTGAGCTTTAACTCACAGCCACACCTTGAGCTCCCTGTTGGCACATGGGTCTCACTGATCACCCAGCCTTTGTGGCCCCTTCCCATAGTGCTTTGCATACGACCACAGGCAAACATGAATGCATAAACATTTAAACATTTACTGAGCACTCTGCTTGTCCTCTATATCTTGTTGGGTGCTTTCACACAAGAAAAATAAAAATCACTTGTCCCAGGCCATGCCAAATAGTGGTGGAGGTTGACTCTGAACCCAGTTAGACCTCCCGACTCCATAGTTAATGCGCTTCCCTCCACATCTCCACTGTCACTCAGTATCTCCCTCAGTGATGACTGTTAAGCAAGATTTAAAAGTCTTTCCTTTCAAAGGTTGCCAGCAGCGCTGTATATGCTGCTGGGGGAAGGAGGGTGAATGAGGAAGGCATGATCTCCTCACAGAAAGGGTTATAATGAGCTTCAGCTGTCTGGGTGGCTCACTCGCCATGTGAGAGTAAAGAGGATCAAAGAGACCAATGTGTCACCATGGGAACTGTCCCAGTTTTATAATCTTCATTTTTCAAAGGCCTGAATATGAACACATGGAAAGCAGGAAGAATGCGGCGAATGGGAAGTGACGCCAGCCAATGATTTAAATATAAGTTTTAAAGAGGAAAATCAGAGCGCGGAGAAATATTTTGAGAAGCTTTATAAATAGTGGCTCAGCTCACATTTCCAGGATGAGTAACCATCAACTGCAGGTGAGGAGAATTATGGACCCGTATCTGGAAAAGACGCATTGAGATAGTGGTTGTTGCCCAAAAGATAAGGCAATAGTCTTGAACAAGGAGAAGTGGAAGGGCCTCTGTAGGGTAGCACCTGAGTGGGAGAGGCCTAGAAGAGCTTCTGGAAGAAGAAAGGACCAGAGGTGACATTGTTGAGGGAGTTGGTCAGATTGAAAAAAAAATGGCCACAAATTATTCTCCAACCTGTGTACATATCCCTGTGCATGTGTCTGCAATTCCTCTCCTCAGGATGTGGGCCCTCTAGCCATGGAATATGGACTTGCATACGTGCCTTGTTTAATCAGTGAGATGCTAGCAAATGTCATGAAGGCAGAGGCTTGAAAAATGCTTCAGATTAGGGAGAGCCCTATCCTACTGCGCCTGGTTACACCGAGCCCACCCACATATTGATAAGTGTAGGCCGCTTGCCAGATGATGAGAGACATGCAGTCCAGTTACTTCCTTCACCCCTGCTGCTAGCCAGCCAGACATGTGTTAGACTGTGATGGCCAGCTGACCTCCAACAAATGAATGGGCCCAGTTGATCTTAGATGGAGCAGAGCTGAGATGTTCCAGCCCAAAGTTTTTATTCTTAGAGTCATAAGTGAATAGAGGGCTGTTGTTTAGAGCTGCTAAGTTTTTGAGTGATTTGTTATGCAGCAAAAACTAACTGATACATGGTATACACAAGAGATTGCGAACACCAAGTGGGAAAAAGAAAACGCATTCTTGATGTAGTTGAAAAATGGGGGTTGGCAACAAGCTATTGCCCATGAGCCAAACGTAGCTCAATACTTTTTTTTTGGCAAATAAAGTTTTAATGGCACACAGTTAAACTCATTTGTTTACATTGCTGGCTTTGCTCTACAACAGCAGAGTTAAGTAGTTGTGATAAAGACTGTCTGGCCCACAAAGCCTAGGGTATTTACTATCTGACCCTTTACAGAAAAAAATTAATATAGGATATAATAGTAAATGTGACTTCAACTATAAACCTTCATTCAAATAGAAGTAGAGAAGCACATATTAAGAATCACCAAATGAATATTCTTAATTTTATTCGTATTAAAAATGACATATTCTCATTACAAAAAAGTTTAGACACTAAGGAAAACCATATGAAAGTGAAGGTCACCTGTATGTTCACCATTTAGAGATAAACTTTTGCAACTTTAAAACATGTCTTCCAAACATTTCTCTTTTTCTATATATTTTTTCCTTTAAAAGGAATTGAATTAACTAATCATACTTGTTACACTTAGTTTGTTGCTAATATGTGATAATAATTATGTACTACAGTATCATTTTCAATGTCTATATTGTATTTAGTTGTACAAAGACTATCATATATTGATTACCTGATCCCACATTGCTTTAATATTTAGTTTGCCTCCAATTTTCACTTTCTTGAAGACTGCTGTGATCAATGATGAACCTATGCACATAATAAGACAGTTCTAGAAAGTCATCGTTAAAGTCAAATTATATAAGACAGCACATAAAGTGACAATAATGGAAGTGTAATCTTGGCGTCAAAGGTTACCCACATTTAACGTTTACATAGACATCCTCCAGTTGCCTCCCAGAAACTCTGTATCAGTTTACCTCCCCACCAATGATGGTTAGAAAAAACCTATGATTTTGACTTGCAAAGTAGGTCATTTCATGTATAGAGGAAGCAAGTGGAGGAATCCATCCATGTCTGATTTATGAGGAGGAACTGGGATGACCTTGGAAGGGGGACAGCGAAGAGGCTGATGGGATGGCTCAGGCTCTAGAAAGCTCTCCACAGTCAGAAAACATGAGGCAGCCTCGGCTAATGAAATGTCAAGTAGAGATAGATGTTAATCTGGGCTCAAGTAAGCAACGGCCTCACCACATGGTGGGGATCTGGTGGCTTAACAACCAGCCGTGTGTGAAAAAGACCAGGGAGCTCCATGCAGATCAGCAGGGGGGCGTGGTGCCATCCAAGCCAGGTCTCCATTGGCTTCACGATGTCTGGAGGCGAGTTTCAGGTTCTACTCTGGGTAGAACTGGGGGCTTCTGAGGTCAGAAGGAGAGACTCTAGTTCATTTCCTTTGAATAAATATTGAAAGGGTCAGGAAGGCTTAGCTTAGGGAAAAAAAAAAAGAGTTAGGAGGGACTTTAAAATCTTTTTTAATATTTTGGTTTTCAAAATAAAAATATCTGTATAATTTTTAAATTACAAAGCCCTAACACTCAATACAAAGAAAGGTGAACACAACCAAAAGGGCTAATGAAGGAAGGTATTCTTTTGAATTGTATTAGCCAAGAGAATGCCATTGATATCTTTTTTGTTGTTGTTCTGCAAAAAGCTTTATTGTGGCATTTGGTCCCGTGCATGGGAGAGGGCTTCATGGTGGTTAATGAACGGCTAGTAGTTTGGGGAGAGGCTCAGTTAACAGTCAGACACCAGGGGGTGCAGAGGGGCCCCTCAAAGGCCTCGGGCTCCAGAGGCTCCTAGTCTTGCTGGAGAGTGAACCTTCCGAAGAGATAGATACTCGCCTCGCCCAGCCTGGGGACTGCAGCCTGCAGAGATGTCAGGTGGTCGCTCATCTTCCTGATGAGTTTCACCTCCTCACCCGGAAGTGGTTCTCCAGGAATCACAGAGATGAGGGTCTGCGCGGGTAGAACCGAAGGCAGCACCAAAGGGCCTGGGTCAGGCTCCTCTCCAAGGCCGGGGTGGCTTCCATGGCCCTGAGTTGTGCCCACTCCTCTGCGGAGGCTTCAGCACATCCTGGAAGAGGCTGCGGCAACCATGCTGGTTCTGCAACTCTAAGCGCCGCCCAGCACCTCAGCTTCTTCTCTGCCAACTCGTGGAAGAAGCAGCCCAGGCTCTCCAGAGCCACATCGTTGAGGTAGAAACAGTAGCCCTGAGAGAGGTAGGTGTGCAAGGCCCACAGAGGCAGGCTGGCCAGGCGGTTGACCGCAGCCTCCATCTCGGTGGAATAATTTGATGAATTTGGGAGCTCATGGCTGTTCGGCAATAAGGAGTGAAGGTGGAAACCCCCCGGTGTGTTGGCTGGTCTCGGAGGTGGTTCTGAAGGTGGTGACTGGACATGATGCAGGAGAGTGGCCGGAGGCTGGAGGAAGGGGTGTCCCTGGGTCTGTTCTGTACAAAAGCAGGAGACAGATCCGGGACCACCAAGGGCACTGCTGCCATTGATATCTTAATGAACATGCTTCTAGACAGCATTTTGCAAATTCATGCACACAAAATATGCATATGCATACAATATTACATGAAAGGTGTAATACTAATCTTTTTCTTACTCAGCATTATGTAATGAACATAGTTCTGTGTAAACTAGATTATCATCTTTAATGGCTGCTTAGAATTTCATTTTAGCCCTAGCTAGTTTGGCTCAGTGGATAGAGCATTGGCCTGTGGACTGAAGGGTCCCAGGTTCAAATCCGGTCAAGGGCACATGCCCAGGTTGTGGGCTTGATCCTCAGTAGGGAGCGTGCAGGAGGCAGCCAATCAATTGCTCTCTCATCATTGATGTTTCTATCTCTCTTTCCCTCTCCCTTCCTCTCTAAAATCAATAATAATAAAAAAAATTTTATTTTATGGTTTTACCATAATTTATAGAATCAATTTTTTATTGGTAGAAATTTAGTTGCAAAATATTTCTGCTGTTATTTTGTTAATTATCTTCTTAGGGTAAATTCCTAGAAGTAAAACTTCTGAATCAGACTGTTTGCACAATTAAAAATTAGAAATTATTATGCAGTCCTCCAGAAAGATTGAACCAATATACACTCTATAATTATCTTGGTTTTATGTTTTTTAGGTTACTTTGGCTCATTTGAATTTTATTTTTTAAATATATTTTATTGATTTTATTTTTTTACAGAGAGGAAGGGAGAGGGATAGAGAGTTAGAAAGATCAATGAGAGAGAAACATTGATCAACTGCCTCCTGCACAACTCCTACTGGGGATATGCCCGCAACCAAGGTACATGCCCTTGACTGGAATCGAAACTGGGACTTTTCAGTCCGCAGGCCAACACTCTATCCACTGAGCCAAACCGGGTAGGGCTCATTTGAATTTTTTAATATGTTTAGTGCCATTGCATTTCTTTTTTAAAAACTATATTTTTATTGATTTCAGAGAGAAAGAGAAAGGGAGAGAGAGAGATAAAAACATCAGTGATGAGAGAGAATCATTGATCGGCTGCCTCCTGCACACCCCACGCTGGGATCAAGTCTGCAACCTGGGAATTGAACCGTGACTTCCTGGTTCATAGGTTGATGTTCAACCACTGAGCAATGCCAGCTGGGCACCATTGCATTTCTTAATTTATAAATTTCCAGTCAATATCCTTTGCCCATTTTGCTTTTGAATAAACTTGTATGAGTTCTTTGTAGGTGTAATAACAATGTATCTCTTATACATATCACACACACATTCTCCCCTCCAGTGTGCCAATTAATCTTCTTTATGGTGGTTTGTTTGTTTGTTTTGGTTGATCATTTTCCTTACTACAGTTTTCAATTTTTATGTAGCCAATTCTATTCATTTTTCCCATTCTTCAGTGTTTTTAATGGTTGTCATATAGAAGAGGATTAGACATTGACTCAGTTTATGAAAAAGACAGAACCAGTCCAATGGGAGAAAAGCTGCAGTGTGGCAGACCTCAGCGAAGCATAATAAACAACTTTCTTTCAATTAGAACTGTCAATGCGGAATGCGCTGCCTCATAGGTAGTGAAATGTCCTTTAATTAGGGGCTATCAAGAATGAATTGCATGACCACCTGACGGTGATGCTGTGCAGGGTGAGGCCAGATGGCTTCTGGTGTCCTTAATTATTTAAAAGGCAGATTTTTTTAATGGGATGACAGTAATTTAATTCTACTTGGTTTTCCCAGGGAACTTTTCTCAAAACTGTAATACCATCTAAAACCGTGGGCTTTCCAAGAGCAACTGGACAAAAGTTGGTGTGGCTGGGTTGGCAGCACTGAGTTAACATAGTTCTGACCTACTGATTATTATTAAAAAGCATACCAGAAGAACGCAGGGGCCATGTGGTGGTCCTTCATGAGTTTTACTTTCATCACCATGCATCACCTCATAGCCACAGAAATTTCCATGAAACCATATGAAGCTCCTAGTAGCTGGTCTCCCACAGCTGGGAATAAAGATGGGTTTAGGCAGAACTGACTTCCTAGCACAGGTCAAGCATGGGCCTGGATAGCACCAGAGCCAAGTGGGGCTAGGCAGAGTTAGAGAAGCAATCTGCTATGATGCCACTATTGTACAATTGGCAAAACTGAGCTACAGAGAGGGGAGGGGATATTCCACCAGATACGTCTCAGAACAGTTATGAGGATCCGCACTTCTTGATCTGTTTGACCGTGTTGGTCTTCTTTTTTTGCTCTCCAGTTATTGTTTTTTTGTTAGACAGGATTGCTGGGGAATAGTTAGGGTTCATTGTTGACTTGGAAGAATGCTCTCACCATCCATCCACTCATTTATTCATTCAACAGCGTATCATGAACTCCTATCATGTGCAAGGCACTGGGAATGTAGCAACTTGAAACTATTAAGACAACACAGGGTAGTGAAAGGGCTGAAGTACAGGGTGCTTTGGTTGCTCAGGCCATGGCATCAAAGCGGGTCTGGAGAATCAGGAAAGGCCTTCTGGAAAGATTGAAATTAGAGATTTAAAGAAGGCGGAGGAGTTGGTCATGAGGAGGCAGGATGGGAGGAGAGATGGTGGCTGAATAAATGTTTCAGGAAAAGGAAAAGCCAGAGAGGAATTTAGGTCTCCACATCTCTGGAGCTGCACAGGGATGCTTCTGATGTGATGCAGAGGAAAGAACCAGAATTTAAGTCAAGGGAGCAGGTGTTGGCTTTCAGCCCTGCCAGCTCGTGGCTACGTGACCTTGGCAAAGAACATAACGTATCTCAACCTCAATTTTCTCATTTGCCAAATGGTGATAATAATACCTGCGTCACAGGATTATTCTGAGAATGGGATGAGCTAATGGATATAAAGTTGGCGTGCGTGAGGCTAGGTTTTGAAAATCTTAAGGCCTTCATATTGAAGATGTCGATGATAAAAATCTATTTTATCTTATTATTATTATTTTTTTTACCTAGTCCAAATCTTCCTTGCTGTCTGTGAATATATGTCAACTGGATCAGTTCAGCAGGCTCTTGCTTTCTCTCTCAGTTCCTGCTTGGGGTCATTGTGAATTCAGGTACTGAGAATATGAAAGAAATATGATACAAGGATGAAGTTGGAATTGAGCTAGAAGAGAAGGTTAGTCAAAAGTGGTATCTGTCTTCTACTGTGTCTGCTGCTCAGCTCACTGCATCTAGTCTATGAGCTCCTACAAGGGTATAAAATAGGTTCTAAAAATCAGTCATCTCTTTATTCCCAATGATAAGATTCCCAAGAGCCTCGCTGAGTAGGTACTCAGCAAGTTTTAGTTAGATAGAACCAAAGAAAGTTTGAGAATTTTCTTTGGGCAGAATTTAAAGGATAGAAAACATGGTATAGATCTAAGAGATTATGGAAAGAAAAATCTGTGTAGGTGGGGGAGTATTTGCAGAGGTAAGGTTGGAATGTTTAGCTTTCGTAGATGCTGCCAAAGAATTTTCAGAATGGTAGTACCACTTTATGCTTATCAGTGATGTATGAGAAATCTAGTTACTCACATCCTTAGCTGATGTCAGTCTTTTAATTTTAGCAATTCTGGTAGAGGAGAGGTGCTATTTTATTGTGGTTTTATTTTACATTTTCCTAATGACTAATGATTTTGAACATCTTTACATATAATTATTAGCCATTTGAATATCTTTTTGTGACATGCCTGTTCACATCATTTGCTCATTTAAAAAATGTTGATTATCTTTTATTAATTTGAGGGAATTCTTTATTTTTAAAAAATTTGTTTACTTAAAAGCATTTCCCCCCAGTTACAGTTGACATTCAGTATTACATTAGTTTCAGGTGTACGGCATACTGGTTAGACATTTATATAATTTACAAAGTGATCCCCTTGATGTCTAGTACCCACCTGGCACCATACATAGTTGTAACAGTATTATTGACTAGAGTTGGGGGAGTTATTGATGTTATGGATACAAGTCCTTTGTTGGATAGATCTACTGTAAATCTCTTTCCTCTGAGTCTTGCCCTTTTACTCTTTATGGTCTCGTCTGATAAAATAAGCTCTCAATTTTAATGAAAAATAGTATGCCAACATTTTCTTTTAAGCTTTGTTCTTTGTGAACTATTTAAGAAGACTTTAGCTACTCCAAGGTGAGGAAGATATTCTATCTTTTTTTCTAGAAACCTTTTATGAAGTTTGAAATGTTTGAAAAAATTTCAAACTCAAAGTAGCAAGAATAGTGTAATGAATTCGTGTAAGTCCTTTGCCATTTACAATTTTTTAATGAACTATTTTTTTCTAAATAAAAATAAATGTTTGCATATGGTTACAAATATCCAGTCTGATGGGTGGTAAAGTAACAAGTACATCTTCTAATGGCCCTAATCAAGTCTTCTTCCCCAAAGGCAACCAATGTTAACACTTTCTTACACCAACTTTTATACATATACATCCATATGTTTACAAATACTCCGCTTACTTAGTTACCAAATAGGACCTATGAACAAAGCTGTCCTGAACATTACTACCTTACTTCTTTCAACAAGGTTTCTCAGTGCCCTTCCCCTGTCAGCCCCTTTGGAAATGACCTTGTTCCACATAAGGGAGGCAGATAATGGCTTTGTTTCAAAGCTTTATAATTTAAAGCTCTGATCCCTCCTGAAGAGAACAGTTAGGTTGTGTTTAGACTTCCTTTATCACAAACACTACTGCAGTAAACATCCTTGTGCATAGGACTTTGTTCCAAGGGTCTAGGTGTTTACAATTCTATGAGTTCTGGTCAAATTACAAAAAAAAGGTTATCTTGGTTTAAAACCTCCAGAGAAAGATGAGGTCTTTCCTCTGTCTGGAGGAGTGGTATTCAAGTAAACAGAGAAGAGGGAAGGCAACTTATAATGGAAGGAACGGTAGAAATAAAGGTTTGGAGTGGAGTTTCTTAACCTCGGCATGATTGACATTTTTGGCCGGATAATTCTCTGTTGTGTGGCTGTCCTGTGGACTGGAGGATGTTTAGTGACATCCTAGCCTCTACCCTTGAGGTGCCAGTAACAGGCCACCCTTTCCCCATGTAAGATGTGACCTTGGCAAACGTTCCCTGGGGGACAAAATTTCCCTAGGTGGAGAACCAATACTTGGAAGAAGGGATGTTCAAGGATCAGGCTATGGAGTGTATGAGAGTGCATGTGTGTATGTGTATGTGTGTGTACAGTGAGCACAGGTACAAACTTGAGAAGACAGCATGGAGGGTTTGTCTCAGGAGAGGACTGTTTCTTCCCTTGATTGTCTCACTTTACATAAGAGCCCCTGTGTTGTAGAAATCCCCTCCTTTTGTGGATTTTTGTTTGGCATGGTGAGAAAACCACAGAATAACCCTTCTGCCTCTATTAATAACTAGTGGCCCAGTGCACAAAATTCCTACACATTAAAAGGGGATTAAAAGGAAATATTTTAATATTGCTATTTGCCCTTTCTCTATAATAGAAGTGTTAGAGATGAAAGAAAATTAGTAAAGTGTATATGAAAATCTTCCTCCTGTCAGAGTCTGGAGCACGCTACGGGACCCAGAGTTAGGTCCCTGTCCACCCACATGTGCCTCAAAATTGCACAAGACCCAGCCCCAGCCCCTCCCCCCATTCCCCAATGGGCTAGATCCAGACCTGGCCAGTCCCACCCTTGTCAAGCCCCGCCAGGTGGGGGTTGCAGCCTCAGGTCCTCCAGCCTGGTGCTGGGAGTGGGATGCAGCCTCAGGTCCCCTGTCAAGCCCTGCTGGGTTGAGGCTGGAGCACAGCCTGAGGTCTCCCAGCCCAGGGTGAGAAGAGTAGCCTGAGGACCCCTGGCCCAGCACTGGGGCAGGGTGAGGCACACCTTGAGGTCCCCTGTCAAGCCCCAGCAGGCGGAGGGTGTGGCCTGAGGGCCCCCATCAAGCCCTGCTGGGTGGAGGGGGCAGCCTGAGGTCCCTTGTCCAGCCCTGCCAGGCGGGGGGTGTGGCCTCAGGTTCCCTGGTCTGGTGCTGGGGCAGGGATGCAGCCTGAGGTCCCCCAGCCCAGCACCAGGATGGGGTGCACACCTTCAGGTCCCCCATCAAGCCCCACCAGGCAGGGGGCATGGTCTCAGGTTCCCATCAAGCTCCATGGGGGCAGGTGCAGCCTCAGGTCCCTGCTGATTGCTCGTTAAAGCTAGTTACAGGACCTCAGCCTCCTCTGTGGATGCAGCCATCTTGTGTTACAGAACCCTGCCCCCCACCTCTGCTGTGGGCACCACCAGCTTTGTGGTGGAGTGATGGTCAATTTGCATATTCCATCTTTACTATATAGGATGAGCAACTCAGGGTGGTGCTTTACCTGCACACAGGTTGTTCTGACCTTTACCCTTATTTGAATCTTTCAAGAGCATACATACGAGGGTCCTGCTCCCTGGTGTACAGATGAGGAAAGCTAGGCCCAGGGAGGGGAGGAGAAACCAGGGCCCTCCTCTGGCCCTTGGGTCACAGCACTGCCACTGCTCTGCCGAGAGAGGCTTTCCCAGCCACTTAACAATGGCAATTTCTATAGACACAGTATGGAGCCATTTACATGTATTTTCATCATTGTTTCCATCATCTGTTGACCCTCAGAATAGGCTCTAAGTCATCTCTCTCTCTCTTTCTCTGCTCACGTTTTGGTTTATTTTGGGAAGTGAGATCACTGGATTGCCCTTTGCTTTCTTTCAGGAACTCCTGCTGCACCATAACCACACCCAGGAGTAGAGCACGTGGTTGGACCTTCATGGAATATATGACAGCCCCTCTGCGGCTCAGTTTCCTGATCGGCGGAATGATACCTCTGCTCCCACGCTCTGCAGGTCTCGCTGTGTTATGATTAAGTTCGCTCCTTGGCAGACATAACTTGCTAACTCATAATTACGAATGGATACTGAACTTCAGTTTCTGATGAAGTGCCTGGTGCATAGTAGGTGTGCAGTCAATGTTTATTGAATGACATAGTGTATAGTCACATGGTTATCTAGGAGCAGTGCTACCTGGGCAAGTAGAGAGTCTGCCTGGGTAAGTAAAGAGTCTGCCTGGGTTCTGGGCCTGGGCGGCCGCTGAACTTTGGAATGCTATCCCCAACATTTTCTAGGCCCCTCCAGGGGTCAGGACTCACCAGAGCCAGCAATGTCATCCAGACTGGGTACTCTGGGCCCAACTTGGACCCACTTTGGACTCCATTTCTCGCCTGTGGCGTGCTCTCCCACACCCTACCTAGTGCATGGGGTCAACCAGATGCCCCAGAGGAGCCCCAGGCCTGGCACCTCAAAGATTGTCCAAGGGACCCCTGACCAAGCCCCAGTTCCAGGAGGGCTGCCTGGTGAAAGGGTCTTCTCTGCTGGCTGGAGAGTATTTATTTTGTAGGATCGATCACATGAAATTGGGCTGTCAGAGAGTGTTGAAACGCTGCTTTTGGTAATGCAGATTGTTTATATATGTAGAGGACTCACAAAAATATTTGCGTGAGCCCCCACATACCCTGAGGGGTACTCCTATCTAGTAGGTCATCATTCATTTATTCATTCATTCAATGGAGTTCATACTTTCAAGTGCCCTGCAATGAAGTAGTGTAGTTGCTATGATAAGTGCTATGCTATTTTATTTTTATTATTGGCAGTATGGACACAACACAGGACCCCCAACAAAGGACGTGATTAATCCAGCTGGCACATGGTGTATGGTCTCCACATAAGGGAAATTACCTTCATGGAGGTGGTAGCCCTGGCGCTTAGGCGAAAGGACGCCTAGAATTTCCCGGGAGGGGCATGTCATGCTCAGGGAACAGAAAAGAATTCTATGAGGCTAATGGACATGTGGGGGCTAAAGAGAGATGGGAGATGAACCGGAAAGGAAGGTGGGTCCATCGTGTGAATCAGGATTCTACCAGGCAGAGGTTTCTTAACCTCTTTTCTTAAGAAAAGGCAGAACCACCGTGTGCTTTCTAGCCAGGAACGAGATGGTCAGTTACATAGTTTAGAAAGTGCATCCTGATGGCTGGTTAGAGGTCAGATGGGAGGAGAACAGGCTTGGGGGAAGAATCGGCCCAGCACCTGACTGATGGTAGTGGCCAAGGAGGAGAGGCTGCAAAGCCCCAGACCCTGAACGAGTGGGGGCATCACAGCCACCATGTCCTCTCTCACAGTGGCATGCTCTCCTCTTCCCTCGCTGCTCTTCTCGTGTCCCTCTTCTCCCCAAGTCTGAGGAAGCGCGGCAGGGACTGAGGTGAGAGACTCTGCTGCATGTGAGGGAAGCCGAGGTGAACAGCACACAGGCCGACCACCCTCGGGAAGACCTTCCCAGAAGGGCTCACAGAGCAGTCAGCAGCCTGAATGGAAGCCCTCCCAGAGCCTCTGAGTTTATCTTGAAGGGCTTCAGGTGGGCTTGCCAATTGCCACACGCCTGCAGAGTGGCCCAGGCAGGGCTCACCTCCTCCCCAGTGTCCCTGCTGTGTGGCGTGTACCCCACCACGCCGCTCTGGGGTCTTCTGCAGGGTCCGCCTCACCTAGCATGTGTTGGTCCCCATTAGGACCTGTTGCAGCTCTGGAAATGACCTCAGTCTTTACAATATTTGTTCTTTTTGGCTTTTAAAACAATGTCCTCGTTTTGCCAGAGGAAAAGGGAAAGAGACTCTCTAAACGAGCCGGCCGCCCTTTGTTCTGGGCCCATAAATCTGGCGCGAGCACATGTCCGGCCTTCCCGCCCCTCCTGCATCATTGTCCCCGCTGCTGATTAATAGGTCAGAGCTAACTTTAAACTGGCATTTCCTGACCAGCCCATCTCCCAGCCACCACCCCGCCTGGCTGCTCCTTAAAAACCCTCCAAAGTTTAGAACATGATTTCATTGCATCCCGCAGGCTCCTCCTCTCGGTGGGTTCCCAGGCCATGGCTCTAACACTGGCCAAAGCTGTCTGTGCCATTCAGGAGCTGGCCTGAGGATGGGCTCGGGTTGAGTGGCAGGCTTGTCTCAGGGTGTTTGTGCCCCCGCTGGCCTATCTAGTCTTGGAGGATGCTAACTGAACACCATCAGAGGGGTCACCCGGAGAGAGAGTGAGACAATTAGTATGACAGGGTGTTTTATTTTGCCTTTGTCTTTCTCTAATGTCCTGTGTGTGACTAACTATGTCTCAATCACACCATGTGATGTTATAGAAGAGAAAGTACTAGCGTGGAGAGATGTTGTTGATGTTGATTGAGTAAAGCAGGGTACAAAAATTGAGCGTATCTCTTACCCAGACATACAGTTCTTTTTAAAAACAATTTCAATTACAGTCTACATTCAGTATCATTCTGCATTAGTTGCAGATGCACAGCATAGTGGTTAGGCAATCATGTACTCCACAGAGTGGTCCTCCCCATCCTTTAAGCACCCACCTGGCCCCCATATGTAGCCTTTACAATACAGCCATTGCTGACCACATTCCCTCTGCTGCAACCTGCCTCTCTGTGACTCTCCTGTAATGACCAATTTGTACTCAATCCCTTCACCTTCTTTATCCAGCCCCCTCTTCCCTCCCCTCTGACCGTTATCAGTCTGTTCTCTGTATCTGAGTCTATTCTTATTTTGTTTTTTAGCTTATTTTGTTCATTAGATTCACATGAATATGGTATTTGTCTTTCTATGACTGGCTTATTTCACTTAGCATCATACTCTCCAGGTCCCTCCATGCTATTTCAAAAGGTAAGATTTCCTTCCTTTTTACAGCTGAGTAGTATTTCATTGTGTAGATGTACCACAGGCTTTTGTTTTTTTTTATCTACTCATCTACTGATGGATACATGGGCTGCTTCCAAATCTTGGATATTGTAAATAATGCTGCAATGAACGTAGGTTTGCATATATTCTTTTAAGTTAGTGTTTGGTTTTCTTTAGCTATATTCCCAAAAGTGGAATTGCTGGGTCATAAGGCAGTTCCACTTTTAATTTTTTGAGGTAACTCCATACTGTTTTCCACAGTGGCTGCACCAATCTGCATTCTCACCAGCAGTGTACAAGAGTTCCCTTTTTTCCAAATCCATTTTTTTGAAGAAATAATCTTTTTTTATTTTTTATATTTTTTATTGATTTCAGAGAGAAAGAGAGAGGGAGAGAGAGAAACATCAATGATGAGAGAGAATCATTGATTGGCTGCCTCCTGCATGCCCCCTACGGGAGATCGAACCCACAACCTGAGCATGTGCTCTTGACTGGAATTGAACCCAGGACACTTCAGTCTGCAGGCTGATGCTCTATCCATTGAGCAAAACCATCCAGGGCTCAAATCCCAATCAAAACTTGTTTTTAATTTTATTTATTGATGATAGTCATTCCAACAGGTCTGAGGTGATATCTCACTGTGGTTTTAATTTTAATTTCTCTGATGATTAGTAACATTGAGCATCTTTTCATATGTCTACTGGCCCATTTTAATGTCCTCTTTGGAGAATTGTCTCTTCAGATACTTTGCCCATTTTTAAATTGGATTATTTGTTTTTTTGGGTATTGAGTTGTATGAGTTCTTTACAAATTTTTGATATTAACCCCTTATCAGCAGTATCATTAGCAAATATGTTCCCCTATTCAGTGGTTTTTTTTTTCCATCCTAGTCTTTGATTGTCCTTGGCTAATGGTGATTTCTGACACCTCCATGATAATAGCCTCAGAATTTTACAACAAACTTGCAAGATAGAAATGTTCTTCCACTGAAGTCAGAGAGGTTGAATGGCTTGCCCAGTCCAACAACAACTCTGGACAGCTTGAAATTCAGGCCTGTCCAGCTACCCAGCCTTTTCCCTGCTTTGATTGGATGAAAGTTCCTTCTGGACCTTCCATCTCAAGGTCACTGGCTCGTCCTTTCTCTTAATATTTTTTCTTTCATCAGTGACTGTTCCGCAGGCAATGTTCAAATGTTCAGTAAACTCGGAGAGACCAGAGACCCTTGTCATCAGAGCCAATGGCTGTATGGGGAGCTGATAGAGTTGTACCTTCAGCGATTATTAGAACAGAGAAGTTAAGGGCTGCTTGAAGGAGCAAACCCTCCCTGTTGCTCATGTCCCATCCACCTCTGGTAAGGTCATGGGGGATATGTTGGGATAGGTATTCTTTCTTGACTCTGGAAATGAAACTTGTGTCACATTTAGCTGTGGACACATCTGCCGAAGCAGCTGCTCACATTGCACAATGCCTGCTTCTCACCAGCTAGCTCTGGTCTGACCGTGGGCAGAGGACACGATCCTCTTTCTTGCTCAAGGATGAGCTGCAGTGATGAAAATAGACTCCCCCCCCCCACATCTCCCGCATCTAAAGAAGAGAAGTGTTTCCACGCTGTCTGTGAGGGATATGGTGGGATGTGGGTGGCAGAGTGGACCTGGCATCATGGGCAGAGAAGCCTGGGTTTCAATCCCAGCTCTCTATCTGAACTTCCTGACCGTCTGCAGTCCCAGTGGTAAAGTGGAAACAAGACTATGACTTATCTCAATGGTGAGGGTTAGGTTGACAAAGTTTATACCAGGGCCTGACAACCACAGACATGGTTCTAAGGACTTTATTCATGAACTCATTCATCCTCACCACAAACCCTAATGCAGAAAAGGAACCTGGAGCAGAGGAAGATGATATAACTTGCACAAAGTCACAGAGTAAGTGGTGAACTGGCATTCAATCTAGGGTGTCTGTGATCTTAGTTACAGCTCTGTACTGCCTCTCACTATAGTATGCAGTAAGTTGGTGCGTGAGAAGTCCCTCTACTCACCTATGCAAAGGATTTTTTTTTTTTTTTTAACAGAAGAGGATCTGTTCCATGAGAGTAGGAGGTGAAACTCAAATACAACAAACCAGAGAAGGAATTATTTTTTTTTCTTTATTGATTAAGGCAGCAGTTCTCAATCTGTGGGTCGCAACTCCTTTGGGAGTTGAACGATCCTTTCACAGGGGTCACCTAAATACATCCTGCATATCAGATATTTACATTATGATTCATAACAGTAGCAAAATTATGGTTATGAAGTAGCAACGAAAATAATTTTATGGTTGGGGGTCACCACAACATGAAGAACTGTATTAAAGGGTTGCAGCATTCGGAAGGTTGAGAACCACTGGATTAAGGTATTACATATGTGTCCTTGTTCCCCCATTGCTCCCCCTTCAGTCATGCTCTCCTGCCCCCCGCCCCCCAGTGTCTGTGTCCATTGGTTAGGCTTATATGGATGCATACAAGTCCTTTGGTTGATCTCTCCCCCTTCCTCCTCCCCTCCCCTACCTTCCCTCTGAGGTTTGATGGTCTGATCGATGCTTCTTTATCTCTGGATCTATTTTTGTTCATCAGTTTATGTTGTTCATTATATTCCACAAATGAGTGAGATCAT
>PVJC01035789.1:0-18069 GCA_004026665.1 Murina feae
TTTTTTTGATTTTTTGCAGAGAATTTTATTGTCAACAAGCATTAAATTTAGTCAAATGATATTTTTGCACTTATCATCATAATATTTCCCCTCTTATTATGTTAATGGGATGAATTACTGGTTTTTTAAATTACCAAACAAACTCTGCATTCCTAGTGTATATGCCATTGACTATAGAATATATGATCCATTTTATATATTGCTGGGTTTGATTTATTATCAACTTGTTGAGAATTTTAATATATATTCATGAGTGATTTTTTCTGTAATTTTATTTCCTTAAAAATAACATCCTTGACAAATTTGTAATTAGAGTTGTTGGGGCCCAATAAAATGAGTTGAGAAAATTTTTTTTCCTTCTCCATTTTGTAAAAAATATTGTGTATGCTTGGTATTATTCCTTCTAAAATGTTTAGTAGATGGTTCACTAAAACTATCTGGAATTCAATTTTGTTGTAGTTGATCTGCTTTTCGCATGTGTGTAAAATTTTAATTCAAATTATTTTTCCTGTTATATACAAGGCTATTCAGTCTTTTTATTTCTCTCTGTGTCAGTTTTTGTAAAGTGTATTTCTCAAGGAATTTTCATTTCATCCATGTTGAATTTGTTGACATATAATTGTTTAAAATATCTTCTTATTTTCTTCTTAAGGGCTATAGGCCCTTTGGTGCTATCCTTCTTTCATTCGGAACACTAGTAATTTATGTTTTCTCTGTCTTTTTTTCTTGGCCAGTCTTGCTAAGATTTTATAAAATGTATTCATCTTTTCAAAGAACAAGCATGTATGTTGTTTAGTTGCTATATTTTTTGTCTTCTATTTCATTAATTTTTGTTTTATCTTTATTTTCTCCCCTCTATTTTTTTTTTACCTTACTTTGCCCTATTTTATCCCATTTCTTAAAATAAAAGCTGAGATTATTTATTTTAAACATTGATTTCCACTTTACTCAGAAGTGGAGATCAATACATTTATTTGAGGTACTACCTTAGCTGTATTATACAAATTTTTATATATTGCATTTTCATCATTACTCTAAAATATTTAAAAAATATCCCTAGTGATTTATTCTTTATCTTATGAATTATTTAGATGTGTGTAACTTATTTTTAAAATAGTTTGAGGTTTCCTACATATTATTTCTAATCGAATACTGTGGTGGTCAGAGAAATACTCTCTATATATGTTTTTATTTTCTTGACAGGTTTAATACTTCTTTTATAACTCAGCATATGATCTATCTTGGTTATCTAATGTACATTTCAAAAGAATTTTTATTCCTGAATTATTGGGTGGAATGTTCTATAAATATTAATTTGTTCAGTTTCTTTGACAGTGTTTCTATATCTTTACTCTTTAATGTACTTGTTTGTTGGTCTCTCAATTACTGACCGGGGATGTTACCATCTTTAATTATCATTATGGATTTGTCACTTGTTAGTTCATGTATTTCAAAGGCCTGTCACTGGGTATATATTTCAAATTTTTGTAATTTTTTAATGAATTGGCCCTTTTATCATTTAAAATGTATGTATCCTTTTTTCTTCAAAGTGGATATATTATTAGCATGGTAGTTATCTTTGTAATGCTATTTATCTTTTCTTTGTCTTATCTCTTTTGCCTGATAGTTGCAACAGCTTTTTCCTCTGTTTTGTTTCAACGTGTTTTTATGTCTTTATCTGGCATTCCTTAAAGTGTATACCTTAAGGTGGCATATAATTGGGTCTTACTTTTTGATCCCGTCTGAAAGTCTTTGCCTTTCCATGGAGCACATGCATATGTGCCTAATGTAATTATTTGCATGATTGGTTTAAGTCCATTATCTTGGTATTTATTTTTTATTTGTATCACCTGATTTTCCTGTTTCTCTTTTTCTATTGGGTTTATAAAATATTTTTTATAATTCCATTTTATTTCTTTAATAGATTTTTAAATTACTTTTTAGTGCATGCTTTAGAGAAGATGATCTTCATCCTTAACTTCTTAGAGTCTACTGTTCAACATTCCTGTGCAAACAATGTAAGAATCTTACTGCATAATCCTACTCAACTTCCTTCCTGTTTTTGTGTGCTTTTGTTATATATTTTACTTTCTTATATTTTAATTCCTTAAAGATATTATTATTTTTTTGCATTTGCTATAGTCTGAAATAAAAGTTAAACATAAATATGCCTATATACATATTTTATATATAAATACCTGGTATATATTATAAATAGGAAAAGTATATAAATTTATAAATATAAATATAAATATAAATATAAATATAAATATAAATATAAATATAAATATAAATATATATATATCCCTTACATTTACCCACATAGTTACCCTTTCTAGCGTTGTCAATATAGGCGTCTATGTTGTATTATTTTTCCTTCTTCCTTTATTACTAAAACTTTTTCATTAGCTTTTTTTTTTGTAAATCAGGTTTATTGAGATAAATTCTCTTGACTTTGTCTATTTGAAATGCCTGTTTTGATTTTATTTCTGAAGAATATATTTGGTATATACAGCATTTTATTTTTGCTTTCATTACTTAAAAGATGTTATTTCATTGACTTCTGCCATCCTTTAAATTTTTGTTTTTGGTGATGAGAAGTCAAATTTTAATCTTTTCTCTTGCATGTAATGTGATTTATTTTTCCTGGCTGTTCTTAAGAGTTTCTTTTTATCTTTTGAATATGTTATGCCTGGAATCTGTGGGTTGGTATACTTCATTATTTTGGAAAATTGTCAGCTATCATCTCTTCCAAATAATTCTTTGCCTCATTTGCTCTCTCTCCCCCTAATTATACATATGCTAAATGGTTTGATATCACTCAATAAATATTAGATTCCCCAGTTAATTTAAATATTTTTTCTCTTTGCATTTCTGTTTGGATAATTTCTATTGTTTGCTAATTCATGCATCTTCTGCTGTGTACAATATGCCAATGAATGAATTTTACATTGTTTATATTGTCCCAGCATTATCTGCTTAGCTCTTTTTATAGTTTTATATTTTATCTTCTGAAAATTTTAATTTCATCAAATTTCACTAGATCCTGTAACACAGTTAGAGTTATTTTAAAGTTCTTCTTAGCTAAATCCAATATCTAGGTCATCTGTCAGCCTCTTTCTGCCTTTTCCTTATGGGTCACATTTTCTACTTCTTCACCTGTTTTATAATTTTTATTCTATGGCAATCATTTTGTGTCAAGAACAGTAGAAACTGCCAGCAAAGGGCTTTCCCTTCCTCTGCCAGGCTGCTAGGAGGGGTGCTGAGTCAGTCTAATCCGTAGTTGCACTGAATGTAAGCTTTGTGGTAGATTTAGTTTGCTGCTGGCTTCAAATACTTTGAGTTCAGGATCAGCACTTTCTTTTCAGTAGGGCTTGCGATATGAACACCAATAATTCTCTAGAGATACTTCAATGTTTTAAAACTCAATTCCCAATATTTTTGAGTTATTGGAAGGACTTAACTGTTCTGGCTTTCTGTCTTTGAGGACAGTGCTGTCGTCTATCCTGCTGCCTTAACCCTCAGGAAATCTGTGTTTTCCTTCCCTGCTCCCAAGCCAGTGGTCTACTGCCTTGAAATCAGTAAAAGACCAGTGAATATTCTGTGCAACTCAGGGGTACCTCGTCCCATGCCCCTCCTTCCCCTGGCATGCAGCCTTGGTCTCCTCGGCATTGTGTTCTGGAGAAAGGCTTGTGTGCCTAAGGGGAGGCCCTCTCAGTCTCTCTTCTTGCTCCCGGCCTTTAGCATGTTGTCCCTGTGCACTTAGCGAGTTGGTGGGCGGGTCCAGACTCACTCTTACTTGGGACTATAATCTGCCATACTAACCCGCCCTAGCTAGTCCATGTTTGCTAAAAGTTGCACTGATTTCTCTTTACCTCCATCCATGGAAGATCAGTTTCTCCTCTTTTTACCATTGTTTTCCCATCCGTGAAAGCAGCCATATGGTTCTCTCTGAGGAAAATCTTGTCCGTCTTAAAATTTAATGGTCTCAGGGTTTTCTTTTAGCATTAGCTCTTTGATATGTTTAAAACTCTTAAGTTTATACTTTTGTCTAATTTGTTTAATTTTTAGGGGGAGGGGATGATGGCTATACTAGTTTCATACTGTTGTGTAAAAACACTACCAACTTAGCATCTTCAAACACACATGCTATTATTTTACAGTTCCGGAGGTCAAAAGTCAGAAATGAGGTAAAGTCACTTAACTACGGGCTAAAGTCAAGGTGTCAGAAGGGTGGCCTTCCTCTGGGGACTCTGGGAGGAACTCATTTCCTTGTCTCATCCAATGCCTAGAGGCCATCGGCCTTCCTTGGCTCCTGGATCCTCCTTTCATCTTCAAAGAACATCCCTCCAATCCCTGTCATCACATCTTCTGCTCTCCCACTCTCACCCTGGTGGTGACAGGGCCCAGCGGGAGCACGCGGGACAATCTTGGCACGTCAACGTCCTTAGCCACACAGGCAATGCCGCTGCCATGTTCTTATTTCCTGACATAAATTGGAGATCAGGACATCATTTAAAAGGTAATTCTTATTTGTGTCTTTCACACACAGAACAGACATCTTTTATAGGTAGTGCAATACAGCAAATTATTTCATCATAGTTTGCAGCTGAATGGTTCCTCTTTTCCGCAGTAAAGCCAAGAAGGGAATCTGACAGCCCGGAGTCCTCAGGCTTGTCTCCAAGCCTGCATTGATACTTGTCGTCTGTGACTCTGTTGGCTCAATAGGATTGTTCTCCACAGATTTGTTGGAATAACTGTACTCAGCCCCACAGGGTAAGGTTCTGATGACCAATAACTTGATAGAAATTCAATACATAAATGCGTATCCAGTTTCATTTTTGCTTGAAGAAGGAAAAGAGAACATTGGAACTGCGAACGGTCAATGGTACCACTGTGGAAGCTGAGAGTTTCTCTTTGAAATACTTACCAATCACTGTTTGTGGCTTTTGCAACTGAGCTTTGTCTCGTTGACAGACGGCCCTGTGAAAGTTCGCCATCATAGGCCAAATGATTGGCAGCCTGTTGCTATGTCGTCTCCCTATGAGGTGAGTCTAGGTCTAATGCTACATTCGTCTGACCTTTACACAGTTCCATCGTAATTGGCCCCAGAAGAAATATCCCCAAATAAGATCTTGTTTCATTGTCTTCAGAGTAACTTGGCCATGACATCAGAAATCCACATAGAAATCTTCCCTTTGCGGGCAGTTTAACTCCTAATGAGTACCTACTCCGTGCAATTAGTCATTGCAGCACCCTATATTTTAGAACTATTTATATGTAGCTTATAAATAGCTGGCATAAAAAACGTGCTTTGCGCTTAATAATGCCTCTATGTTAAATGACACTAAATACTCTGTTATTGCTAGGAAAATAAATAATAACATATCTCTTATAAAATGCGAATCCCAGCCCATTGCTATTAGTTCATCCTATGGGATAGGATTGAGACACTGTGACACTTCAGGAAAAGGAGGAGTGGTAATTATGCTCGAAGTTGTCCCATAATTAAAATATAACCTTTACGAAAGAGAATCTTTTTCTATACTTAGTACATAACATCTCTTGCAAGTACTTGCTATGTCCATCTTTACATTTTGAGTAATAAGAACTACATGAAAATACTGTATGTCATCAACGTCCAAGCACATTTGAAATTGATATGTTCTTTTTCACTTCCGTTCTTTCTTGAACAAAGCGCATGCCCCGCAGCCCAGCACTTCTAGGTGCTTATTCGTCGTGATGGGCAGGGCAGCACATAGATGTAGCAATCTGCCTGCCTGACTCCTGCCACACACTGGGAGGCGTGGAATGGGCCTCAGCAGGCTGAGCGCTGTGCACCCACGCACAGCAGAACGCTGTGATTACAGCGGGTAGGTGGCTCCGGCAAGGGAGAACTTCAGAGACGTGGGTGTCCTACATAATGTGCTGTGTGATTTATTGGAGTTTGTGGGGACACACACGATAATTGTATGCTTGGTATAATGTCTGATTGTTGTGTCTTTCACACCCTCTGGAGGCCAGTCCCCCATGTAAGTGATAACCCACTGGAGCTTTTGTTGTGAGTGCAATTGAAACATATGAAATGAATAGCAACTGATTAATTGAAGCCGGCTGCATTTTCGGAAAATAAATCAAAGTGATTTGCATGAATCACAGTTTGTTACATAATACATTTTGAGGGCACGAATTACCTTTTTAAAGCCTAAGACACACATATACACAGTGGAACAAACAGAAATATAATAAACTGGGCTCTAACGACATAATTCACAATGAATACTGGATGCCAAAACGGATGTGAAACAAATGATTTTCCAATAAACTACTCAGGCAGAGCCATATCTGTTCAAAATTTCAATTGAATATTATTTATAATACCAATAATTCTTCACAATTGTTAACCATGGGATGATGGAACCATTTGTTTTACATATTAGTTTGGGGGGTTTGTGTATTCCCAAGTTGGGAACCAATTTGCAGTCATGTCCCAGAAGATGTGATAAATAAATAGTAAGTCTGAGAGAAGTACTTAGATGGGGAAAAACTTTCAGGACAAAACCATCAGTGCTTTTTCCTAGTTTTTGAACAAAACTAAAGAAGTGAAAATAGTGTTGTCAGCATTAAAAGCAAATATCATCACCATCATTATATCTTTTCCTCTATAATAGATTTTAAAAGTTTCCTTTATTTTTTCTTAAATGTATTATCTCTTTCATTTTTATTGTTAATAGACAGACTATAGAAATGTGAAAACTGAATGTCAACCTTTATTGATAACTATTTTTAGTATTTATTTATTTTTTTTGGTTTAGTCTTAGGTGTGTATTAGGTATATGTTACATATAAATGAAATATTCTTAGGAAAATGTATAAAATACAACAAAGCATATTACAAAATGGGATTGTACTTTGTATGTCATTTTATAATCTACTTTTTCACATAAAAAATACTCCACATGCCAATCAATATATATCTATGTCATCACGGGATATCATTATTTATTTAACCAAACATTTATTATTAGAATTTATTTTGCTATAAAAAACACACTATGAAAGAATAGACACACTTGTTTAATTTAAACACACTCGTTTGAATGTTTTATTGAGATACATTCCTAGAAGTGGAGTTATTGAACCAAATGCAGGCGGAATTTGAAACTTTAGCTCGTATTATAAAATCATCTTCTAGGAAGCTTGTTTCAGAAATTACTCCCAGTCATGACACTCATGCCTCCAAACTGCAAAGGTAAATTCCTTTCTATAGTATGTTGGGTCCTTGCCTCCTTTTTCTCTTTAGTCATTCATTCCTTTAGACAGATGAGGAACAAAGCAACTCTCTATTGTTCTTAAGTGTAAAATATTTATTCACTTAGCAGGAATTTACTTACTTGGATGATGAATTTAAATAATTTCTAACCTTTGCATCAATTCGTTCTAGGCGAGAGGAGCATGCCCCTTTAGAATTTTAGGATTCCATGCTGTCATTTCTGTGCCTTTCATCTTGCTCCTATTAAAATGCCCATTAAGAACAGTTTCTTAAGGGTAAAATCAATGTATAGACTTTAAATGTCATTTTATTTCTTTTAAAAAGAAATGAATATACTATAAAACTCCCAAACCTAGTTTTTGATTACTAATAGGCTAAGGAGGCCGCCAATCATTAGTAACTTAAGAATAGAGTGACCCATAGATTCTTTGTCTCTCTTAATTCACTATTCTAGAGCTTCATTATCAGGACAGTAGCACATATCCTGATAGATTCTAGCTTGACATTCAGAGAAGCTTTGAATCTCTAATTTTTAATATGTATTTTACCTCTCCTTGAAAATGATATCTAAAAAATTTAAATTCTCAATTAAGAGATTAGAGAGGGAGCCAAACACTTAGGCACAAGTAATTTTCCACTGAGCCAAACCGGTTAGGGCTTAGACATAAGTAATTTTCTTAAGTGAAAGTTAAAATTTGGGGAATTTTGATGAATTAAAAAAAAAAAGCAAAGTCTCAGAGACTTTTCCCTCCAAAGTGGCTATGGAAGTTGAACTAGAAAACGTATCACATCGATAAGTTCCTATTTTTAAAAAGTTTGTTTTAATAACATCATAATGTGCTAACACAGGCACAGCAACATTCATTGATAGAATCATATTGACTGGCAATATATGTTTCCTAGCCAAACACATTTTCAACTTAATAGTGTAGATACATTAGGAAAATAAGCTTCATTGACTAGAGTGGCCCAACGCAAAATTGTGAACTAAATAGAATTGAACCTACGCATTTTCATTGATCATTTTAGAAATTATTGATCAGACACACTATCCTAGGCATTGTGACTAGAGCAAAGAATAAGGAAATTTCCCTACACTCCTCAGTTAGCTGGGATAAGCGAAGGAAAACTGGCATGAGTCGAAGAGCCTTCCATGACAAGAGAACAACTTGTGCAAAAAATGAATGCAGGGAAGAACGCTACACTTTTGAGGAACTGCAAGGCTTCTGTGGGAGTTCTTTTATCCTCTTCACCGAGTCTGCTAACTCTATGCTGTGTCTGTCCATGGACACCAATCCAAGTGGCTCCCTTTACCCAGTGGAGTAGACCCAGAACCTTCCTGTTGACTCCTCCCTCTTTATTAAAATCTCTGCATTGTAGCTATTTGTTGGAAAGACACGAACGCCTTTTGTGAATATTTACATTGGCTATGGGACATTGCACACGCTCTCTTTTGTTGGGATGACCGTATCCTACAGGAGAGCTAGTGCTCAATGCAAGAGACCTTTCATGGTGAGATGGTAAGGAATAGCAGCAAACCTGTGTTCTAGAGATGCTTGGGGATCTTTGAAATTGCTCCTCATCAACAGTCATTTATTGTGGTGACAAATTAGCCTAATTCTGTATTTAAAAGACATCTTTATAAAAAGCTTTCTTGAAGAACAAAAAAAAAAAAAAAGAGTGCATCCAGTTGGGACTGGGTCACGGTCAAGAGTTCGCAGTAATGCTAATCATGGCTCTCTGGGCAGTATGCCCTCCTTTGTCTGCCTACAGAGCTGAGTACAGGTAATCGCCGCTGACTTGGGTGATTCTTTGGGGAGTAGATATCCTGCACTGTAACAATAAGACAAGAGAGAGAGAGATGGCCGGAGTGGTTCAAGGCTGAGATTTCTATCCCATGAAAACACTGAGCTGGCTGGCTCGTGTCTTTCTGGTAACACACCCCTGAGTTAAAATGCTTCCTGTTGTAGGTCATAGGGTCTGGCGCCTGGAGATCTTCTGGTTTGGGCTTAGACTTGTTTTATACATTATTGGGGATTAAACCTTTTGGTGCCAGTTCCATCTTTTCCATTAGATGCTCATTAGTAAAACTCCAGATGCCCATTATTCATCACATCATAACACACTAGATGGCAGTTAATTCACCTAAAGTTTTCATATTTGATGACTTCCTCATTCGTGTTAATTGGGTTACTTGGAATTTTCCATCAATCATGGCATCTCAGGTTTTGACTCTTCTGAAAGGGTCCATTTGTGAGGCATATATTATACATTAGATCTACATAAGCAAAATTAAGTGCAGGATCCAATTTCAACAATGACTCATGTCTGCTTTGACTGGAGTGGGCGGGGCACAACTTGGTCCCTCAACAGATTCGTCCTCAAAAGAGAAAAATAAAGCTAAGAGTCCTTACTCAGAACTCCCCTGATCCATAGAGCCATGAGGAAAGATTTGTGCTCAAGGGCACATTGAAAGAAGGTTTGCTGCAGGGAGCAGCGTGGGACAAAAGCACGAGAGTTCTGAGCATGGGAGAACGGAACTCTGCTTTGGCACTCCAAGTAGCATTATGATTTTGTTTCTTATGTTTCTCACCTGTAAGCCCCCGCAGATAAAGCTGATGTTCTCTTTTTGGATCATTCCGGTTCTTTAATGTGATCTGTCTGGTGCTCAGAATTCTTGAGATCTGAATAAATGTGATGTTGATTTTCTCTATCTTGCTATAAATAGTTCCCATTTCTACTCACCTACATGCTTCTTTTTAAAGATGTACATTGCTCTTCTATTCAAAGCAACTGGTTTCATTCTTTCATCTGAAATGCATGCTCTGTTTCTCTTCTCATTGTGATGTAATTAAAAAAGGAAGCCAGGAGACTTGGAAAAAGTATGAACATTAGTGGTGTACATTTTGCTTTTTTTCTACTGCTGTTACCAGGAATACTTAAAACTTAGATACATATAACAGTCCAACCAAGGGAGGCTCAGCAGAAGACATGGTCTCAGACTGTCTTGGTCCTCAACATGACACAAAGAGGCATCTTAACATGATGTAGTTGGCCTGTAGCTAGCGCAGTATGCTCACTGGGCCAAATCAGCAGTCATCCTACTGGTTCCTGGATCTTCAAGGTCAAGTAACTAAGCAGTTTCTACAGCCCCCAACTTCTCCTTATGCCAACATGCTGCCGGGATACTAAGTAGGTCACAATAGGACCCAGATAATAATTCATTTCAGGTTTCCAGGTTGCTAAGAGCCCCAGCGGTTTTCCTGTGTATGGCCCACATTCTCTCAATCTCTCCCGGCTATTTCCCTTGTGAGGTCTTGCTCTCAGATCTGCATATATTTACATGTTTTAGCCTGTAAGCTTTTTAGCTACAAATTATATAAAATAGAGGTCAGCTCTCTGCCAGTATAATTTTCATTCCCCTCCCCCCATTTGCTTACTCTAAAAAAATAAATAAAAACATAAACAGGAAGAATTAAAAGTGAAGTCTTTCTGTAGAGGTTTTTTAACTCTACCCAGATAACTGTTGTTTAAATACTTCTACCCAGAAAGCTGAATTGTATCTACAATTTCCCAGGGGCTTTGCTCCAAGCTGGTGTTTTGTCCTCTGTACAGAGAGGGAAAATGATGCTTCTCAAAGGTGAAAAGACATACAATCTCTCCCAGTGAGGCTGGATCTCAAGACAAGATATAGACTTGAAAAGTTTTCTATGCACTCTGAATTAAATCACTAATAGTATGATCTGGGGTTCTGACCATTCTCAGCTTGGTTTTATTAGTGAACTTATTGTTAATAGAAAAATCAGTGAGTTGAGCCTTTCTGCCTTCAAGGCCACTGTGATTCTTTTCTTAAAAAAATTATTGTGTTTTTTTTTTATTTCAGAGAAGAAGGAAGAGAGAGATAAAAACATTAATTATGAGAGAGAATCATTGATTGGCTGCCTCCTGCAAGCCTCCCACTGCGGATCCAACCTTCAACCCCACCATGTGCCCTGACCGGGAATCGAACCCTGACCTCCTGGGTCAATGCTCAGCCACTGACACACGCTGGTGGGGCGTCATTGTGATTCTCCACCCTCTCATCATATTTCTAGGATGATTTCTTTCTTCTAAGCTTGTGTTTAGCTTCATATTTTCACCTATTTGTTCTAATTCTTAAATCAGTTTCAATGACTTCTGTCTCCTTTCAACATCCTTCAAACTTCCCAAACACATTTGCTTTTGTTTCCTTATTAAAGCATACTATCAAAACATTGATCATAGGTCAGGGAATGAAGAAATATATGACTAAATTATAAAATCAGTAAAATTGCATCTCCTACCCTATGTGCTGCTAGCCTCTGTGGCCCATTTGTGCACATTAGGAAAGCCTATTTTTCTTCAAGACATTTTCCTATCTGCCAGAACAATAGTCCTAATAAAAAAAGATGATGACTATGAATGACTCTCCCCAGAGATGCCCAGTGTACCACCTGTACCACTGTAGGCAGGGGTCTCAAAGAGTCTTTCTCTAAACACTGTTGCCCTAATCATAGTTGTATACTTTCAGCAAAGAATACCAACTTTAGGGATTGACACTGAGAACTTCAAAACGAAACTTGAAGTTCCATAAGAGATAGAGCTTCAGCAATGATTAAAATGATTGTTAGCTAGGGTAAGAAAAACAGATCCTTCTCTTAGGATCATCCTATAAAGTTCCTTTATCCATTGAAAAGTAGCAGAGGCATGAAGCCAATTGTTTTTTTCTGAAGCGATTGCCTCCAGAAAAAAACAAAACCCTGATGTTAAATAGAGAAGTCTGCAACATAAATCACGCACTACAGTGCATGATTATTGGGCATATTATAATCTGCGTATGCACAGTATTTTAAAATACATCTGATGATTAATAAATCATCCATGCATAATGACATATGGATATCAGTAGAACAGTTCTCTGAGTGCTGTTAAAATCTGCAGAGTAGAATATTGGCTGGTTTCCAAGACTTGAATCACATTCTTTTCCCAAAATCTAAACAACAATGGATCAAATGTTTACCTGGATTAATGGTTTAAGTTAATCATTCCATTAAGTCTCAGAACACCATAATAGGAATCAAAGGTTATGATGTAGATTTAATGCCATTCTAGTTATGTCCTATTAAATGTTCATCTTTTTAAATTTCTGAACAAAATACAAAAATGGAACCTCATCGCCTAGACTGAGGGAAAAATCTGAACTCTTTCATGAGGCATTCATAGCTTTCCTGGTCAAGTTTGCTGTGCAGGCTGTTGTTGGGTGGATGGGGTTGGGCTCTTTCCTGAGCAGGGGCCTTCAGAATTGGTCCCGTGACTGTGAGTGAAAGAACGAAGGAGAGCTAACGTTTGTGTCCAAGGTGAAGGTGGGCTCAGGGACAGAATGAGTGCTTTAGAGCTGGATCCGAAGGAAAAAGTCTGCCATGGAGATCAGGTAGAATGAGGAGACAGGGGCTAGAGGCAGAACCTAAAGAAATTTCTGAAGAATGAAACTGATTTTACTTTATTTAATGAAAAGTTATGTTTAAATTTTCAGACACTTACCTCTTCAATTCAGAAACTTAGCGCCCACAATTCAAATATTCACTATATTCTAGCTACCAATCATTACTGTTCCCTTTGCCTTGAAAATTCATCCCACCACCTTCCACCTTTTAAACATATTTTATGTTTAATCTTTATTGTTGAAAGCAGTACAGATGTCCCTTCTGTCTCCCACCCTCAGACCCCACTGCCCTCCCCACCCCCTGGTTCCCACCACACCCTAGTGCTTCATCATCCTGTTGTCTGTGTCCAAGGACAATGCATACATGCCCATAACTTCTTCGGTTAATCTCTTCCCATCCCGGTTCCCTTTTAAACATATTTTTAAAGAATCAACCCAAGCCTCTACTTCGATGAATTACTTCTTTCTTTAAATATTATACAAACTTTGATAACAACAAGTATCCTAAGGCAACATATTTACTTGAAGATTTTCTCCTCTTTTAGATAATTAACTCATTGAGAGAAGGACAGTATCTCCTTTAATTGGTCTATTCCATGGATGGGATCTCAGGTTCATAGTGAAGTTTGTGAAATAATAAGTGAATACATAAAAGTGATCATTACTGTAATCTATATTCTACCCTTATGCATAAAAGTAGTATCAAATATATTACCAAGCTCCAACTACTTATGGGCACTTTCTAGTGGCCAAACACTCATATTTGCAGGTGTTTTGGGGGGATGCAGAGGCTTCTTTAAGATACAGACTTTATCATTGATGATTTTACAATATAATTGGGGAAACAAGATAAATATATATACTCATGAAATCAACAGGAAACATTCAAGGTGGTGAGTGATACATGCTGACGTGTTTGGTCAGACCAAGTTAGTGGTGAATAAGTATCTCAAGCTAAGAATACATGGTTTAGAATAATTCCTTCTGGGAACTCCCTTACTATTTAAGCCTTCTCATAGACTAGACGAAGGAATAAAAGATCACAGGTGTGAACAAAGACCTTGTTCATATTAACAATGAAATGAGAGTCTCAGCACTTAGAAGGTGAATGTTGAAGTCCCTTACACACCTGAAGTTTCCTATAGCCATGAGGCGATAGCACACTGGGATGGATGGCAAGTGTTGCTCCAGGAAGAGGAAGAACTTGAGAACGCCCTTTGAGAATGCATTTTAGTCATAGCACCTGGGTCTCCTGAAGGACAAGCCAGTGGCCAGTCACACAGGTTTCTGATTTTTTCTTTTCGATTGTTCGAGACAACAGTGTTAGAACAATTTCACACGGAGATCAAGTTTTCCAAACAATGTTTTCTTTTTAATTCCAAAAATAGCCTTTGGGCTAATTTTGTTCTTTCTCTTCTCACATGGATTGTGTAAACATCCCACTCCTTCTGACCAGTAAGGCTGAGGTGTCCATGAACCCCTGCTGAGCTGAGTCACTAGTCACTATTCTGGATGGAGCACTCCAGTCACCATTTTATTGCCAATACAAAACCATATGACCACAAATTTGTGTTTCTATAACTACCAATATATTTATTGAGTTAACCAAATAGGGTTCCAACAAGACTAGCCTAAATTTTTTTTAAAGAATGTTTTTGAAATCATGATGTTGGGATTCTTAATATTTTTGGACTTCTATTTCACAGGAATAAGAGCAGAGAATGCCAGTACATGCCTCAGAGCACCTTCTGAAGCAAGCATCTTAGTTCTGCAGCACATGGCATTACTCAGATCCAATGCCATTTGCTTAAATGGTGTGTACACTTACAGTTCTGCCCAAATGTGGTAATTACAAGGGGAAGAGCTGTTATTTCTTTCCTTTGCTTTTTAAAGTTGAATTTATGTTTATGTGAGTAAAAAAAAAAAAGATAATATATGAGCAAAATTATATTTCTTTTTTCTTCTTTCCATTTGTATTGTCATATTTAGCCCAGCCATTTATTTCATTTTTAGATTATCTGTATGTATAAACCCATTAAGAAAACATGCCTGCAGCCAATAGATACCATGCAGACTTATATGAAGATGCAAATGCAGTTAGAAACTTTGTCAGCTAATCAATTATGAACTGTTTTGACAAAAAAGAAATTCTGCTTTTGTTAAAATCCTTATATGCGTGTCTGTATGTACACTCTGACAGTTATTGCTGGATATTTCTGTAGAATGCCATATTCTCTCAAAGCTCTCTTTAGCCAGTAATTATTGCTGACAACAATCTAGGCGCTGGCACTGTTTGTGGTCACCCCTGGTCGTGAAGAGGAGCAATCTAGACCCTAGCACAGTGCAGTTAGATTAAATTATCATAGACACGCAATATATGCCGCTACCCGACTCTAGCTGTGAGCCGAGAATTGAAAAAAGATTGATAGACTACAGGAATGGATCCACAAATATGTGGGTGGCACTGTGAGATGCTTACATCTACAAATATTGATGTAGATAAGTTGAATGTGGCTTAGAATTTGTATTTTCTCCCCAAAAGAAAGGGCTGTCGGTTTGTTTTCCTTTATAACTATCAAGTCATGACAATAAAATGTGTTTGTGTTTCCCATATATGGGCCCACAGGATATTCGGTGTAAGACTTGCCTTGTGTAACTAACATTAATCATCCTAAGGTGAGGTCACAGGCCCCAGTGCGCTTAAGACCGACTACTTCTTACCCATGGAAAATGTTGCAAAAATAATCCATTGAAAGGTGACCCCCAAAACACAAGACTTTCACTCACCTGGACTAACCCTGGACTATGAACCTGCACCCATAAAAAAAAAAAAAAAAGAAGCAGTTGTAAAAGAGGTGTATCTGTAATTCCAGTCATCATTTAAATAGAATGAATTATATAAAGCAATTCCACAGTGACACTAATACTTTTGTGTTTATAGATAAAGCATGAAAATAATTTTAGTTTGGAAGATCAAATGAAAGTGTGTTTTAATAAAACCAAATTGAAGAAGCCACTTATCTTTGCTTTTTTAACATATAACTCTTCCTGTGCATATTCAGCTTCTGTGGAAGATTTTACACAGCAAAGGAGCAACAAGACACAGCTATTTATCTTAAAAAGTAAAGTGAAACAATTGAAGAAAAATATAAACTAGGAAACTTTAATCATCTAAATCTCTGAAATATATGGGCAACTATTGATTTGTTTATAACTAGGATTATTTCAAAGTCCTTCATTGATATGGGCATTTAGAGACCCATATAATATATCTACTGAATATGATATACCTACTGTCTTTATTAATTTTCAAGGAGTTCATTCAGATGTTAAAAGATGATATGTAATGATTATAAAACTGGACAGAAAAATGTTTTTAAGAACTTGGGTTAGATAAGTTAAATCTAACTTGGGTTAGATAAGTTAAATGTTTTTAAGAACTTGGGTTAGATAAGTTGAGTTAGATAAGTTAAATAACACTATCTTGAAATAGGTATGTGTCCTATAAAGGCAGTAGAAAAAAAAGAATAAAAGGATATACAAATATAGTTTTATTATGTATGTATTAGTATTAATAGTAAATGTGTTTCTATATCTTTCCTGTTAAAAGATGGAGCATAGGATCTCATGTCATGATAAATTGTAAAAGCCATGTATTCTTGTCTCAGCCCTATTTACACTAACATGTAAATTTTTTGCTGTAGCCAAATAAATCAAACACTAACAACAGATTTGAAAAAGGGTGCTGGTACTTATGATTAATAAAAGTAACCAGAGTTTATATTACCTTGGGAAGATATGGCATCATTGTGCTCACATATTAGTTATTAACAACTTTTATTATTAGGAAAAAAACTTTTTTCAAATGGAGAAATAGATGGAAATAAAGTAGATTCTATGTGAGTGCCCAAATTACTGGTGACCAACTCAAACACTTAATAGTATTGAACTAGAGAGGGTCTAACCATTATCCAATTCAATTCCTTCATTTTACAGTTAAAAAAATGAAGCTCATTCACTCAACAAATATTTATTGAGTGCCCACTATGTACCAGCCACGTTTTATGCGCTGGAATGGACCCAAGAAGAAGATGCATAAGGGCCTTTCTTCATGGGGCTTGCATGGTTGACTTGGAAAGTTTTTTTTGAAGAGGTGATAGTGAAGCTGATAGATGAATGGCAAGGAGGAGCCAGTTGGCAACAATAGAGAGAAGAGCATTTTAAGCAGAGACACCAATTAGTGAAAGGTTGTAAGGCATGAATAAACCATGAATGATTTATAAACAGAAAAAAAAAACCGCATCATGGTGGCTGGATCATAGTAAAAAGGAGACGTGGAAGAAGATGAGGTGGAAGAGAGACAGGCAGGAGCTGATCATGTTATCTTTATAGACCAGGGTAGGAAATTTGGCCTTTTTTCTGATAGGAAGCCATTGGAAGGTTTTAAGCAGAAGAGCGACATGATATGATTATCATGGGTAAGGATTTGATGACTGCTATGTAGTGAATGGGTCAAAGGAAAGAATGGGAGAAAGGGGACTGTTAGGATGCTCCTGCTTTAGTCCAGGAAAGAGATGGTGGTTTGCACTATGCTGCTGATAGTGGAGATAGAATATTTTGCAAGTGAAATGTTTTGGATCAAAATCATTGGTCTAGGTGAAAAACAAAATGTAGAAATCAAGGAAAACACCTAGGATTTCAGCTTGAGTTGCTGGGGATATGGTTGTGCCATTTATTAAATTGGGACAGGCTGGGGGAAGAGCAGGATAGGAAACACCTTTGGTTTTTAGGAACATGTGTTTGGTATGACTATTAGATATGCATATTGAATTGTCACATAGGCAGTTGTCACATAGGCTAAAATTCTGTCTTATGGATGTTATTTAAAGCCATATGACTGAGTGAATTCAAGGAGGAGAAAGAATATATATATTAGGGGCCCGGTGCACAAAAATTTGTGCACTCGGGGTGGAGGGAGTCCCTCAGCCTGGCCTGTGCCCTCTCACAGTCTGGGACCCCTCAGTGGATGTCCTATGACGGCCCCAGTCTGCCAGGCACCTTTTGTGTTTGTGTGTGTGTGTGTGTGTGTGTGTGGCCACTGGGGACCTGCCCCCAGCTGCATCTGAGGCTCAGAGTAGTCCTCCTGTGTGTGTCTACCTGCTGGGGACCTGCCACCAGGCACACTGTGGAGGCTTGGAGCAGGCACCCCCTCTATGTTGATCTCTCAGACTCTTGCCCTCCCCTGCATGTTGTTCTCTTTTTTGAGCGTGGCCAGGGCTGGGTGCTGCCTGCCTCCCAAGCTTGCCTACTGCCCATCTTCCTCCAGCCACCAGAA
>PVJC01035790.1:0-18079 GCA_004026665.1 Murina feae
CGGAGCTGAGCTGAAGGGCTCAGCTTCACTTTCGCTCCTGCCGCAATGGAAAGGGCTGTTTACTCAGGTCCGTGAGTGGCGGCCGCCATGTTGGCTGGGCTAATTTGCATACAGCCGCTCTGATTGGCTGGTGGGCGTGGCTTACCCTGTCTCGGAGAAACGGTTAATTTTAATATTTCGCTTTTATTAGTTTAGATTGATTTCAGAGAGGAAGGGAGAGAGGGAGAGATAGAAACATCAATGATGGGAGGGAACCATTGATTGGCTGCCTCCTGCATGCCCCACACTGGGGATCGAGCCCACAACCTGGGCATGTGCCCTGACGGGGAATCGAACCATGACCTCCTGCTTCTTAGGTTGATGCTCAGCCACCAAGCCATGCTAGCCAGGTTTAACCAAGGAACTTTACTTGCTTCATTTTCATTATTGCAGACAAATGTAGTATTAAAGTTGAATGCATTTCAATGTCATTATATAGCTTATCTAACATGACTATTTTGTGTTTTACTGTACATTTTCTAGAGGCACGTAAGATGGGGCCTTTTTTTTTTTTTTTGTTAATCCTCACCTGAGGATATTTTTTCTACTGACTTTTAGAGAGAGAGAGTGGAAGGGATGGGGAGAGACAGGGAGAGAGAGAAATATCAATGTGAGAGAGACACATCGCTTGGTTGCCTCCTGTATGCACTTGGACTGGCAGCTGAGGATTGAGGCTGCTATCGAGGTACATGCCCTTGACCGGAATCCAATCTGAGACCCTTAGTCAGTGGGTTGACACTCTAACCACTGAGCCAAACCAGCTAGGGTGATGAGGCGTATTTTTGGTCCTAATGATATGGAGAGCTTTCCTATAAGGTGGGTGGGCAACGCTGGACTGGAGATCCCTTTCTTTTCTTTGAATCTGACTACAGTAGGAATAAATAATCCAGTGACCAAACAGATCATGAGTAAATGAGCTTACTATTATAATAGCAAGGACTCTTTGATTACATGCATAGAAGTCAACTGGAGTTAGTTTAAGCCAAAGAGTAGACTCTGTTTAAAAGCCTCAGAGATATATCATGAGATCAAAGGACAGGAATACCAGTGGGGCTTAGGAAGGGACATGAACTAGGAGCTGGATAGCCATCAAGAAGCAATGTCTCGAGTGTACTTGTTTCAACCTGTGCTATGGCGGATGGGCTGTCCTGCCTCCAGTCCACACGTGAGGCAGGAAAGACTATCCCTATCTGCCCAAACGATAATTCCCTCCATTCAAGAGATCAGCCAAGACTAAATGAGGATCTTTTAGTTCAGATTCCAAACATGTTCTGGAGAACGGCCCTAGGTCCAATCAACAGAGGCTAATGTGGGGTCACAGGACACAAACCCTGGCTGTTGGAAGCCTGGCCTATGGGAGGGGCCTACTTCAGCAGAAGGGGCTTGCTCCAAGTGTCTCTTTGCTAAACCAGACAGATGGCTAGCAGCTCACTGTTTCTGGAATGATTGTCCTGTTTCACAGTGAACAAGACATTGTGCAGAGACAGTGCTGGTGATGGAGACTGAGTGATGGGAGAAGCTATAGAAAGGACTTGAATCTGGCTTGTTTCTGCTTCTCAGTTCTTCATGGTTTATCCAATTTTACAGTAGAGGCCTTGAAAGATGTAGAACTTGGCTAAGAAATCCTCATATGTGTTGCTCTCATATGATGTGTTGGCATCACACGTGCTGCCATCTCTGATGCTCAGTGGTTGCGTGTGTCTCAAACCATATCCTATTTTTTTAAGTGCTTAAATTGCATAATTTAAAGGTTTTTGTTGTAAGGATATGCAGGCTTTTAAAAAATGGTTCTTGGGCATTGGCCTGTGGACTGAAGGGTCCCAGGTTCGATTCCGGTCAAGGGCATGTACCTTGGTTGTTGGCACATCCCCAGTTGAGTTTGTGCAGGAGACAGCTGATCGATGTTTCTCTCTCACTGATGTTTCTGATTCTCTATCCCTCTCCCTTCCTCTCTGTAAAAAAGTCAATAAAATATATTTTTTAAAAAAATGGTTCTTTGAAGGCAATTGGTGAACTATTGTAGAGAATTGTCCAGAAAACTTTTTTTTTCATGGACTTGTTGAAATAGGCCTTTAACTGATGGGTTGATACATTTTCATGTTTCTTGAGAACTATTGTTCTTTAATAGAAGTAGTATTTAATACTGGTCTTGGTTACAGAAGACTGGATTGAGTATCTGGGCAAATTATTTAGTATCTCTGAGCCTCAGTTCTGTTTCTGTGAAATGGGATCAGTAACAGGATCTACTACTTAGTGTCAGAAAAATTACATGAATTAATGGATGTTATGTGTTTGACATCCTTCTTTGCATAGAAGCATTCAGTAAATGCGATTTTACAAAAATAGTTGATTAAGTGTGTTTGCTAATAATTAAAGGTTAATGAGGAACAAATTGTGCTTGTTTATTTTTTTAAAGCATAATCTGTGAATAACATTTTAAAAGTATTTGCTAAATAGCCTATGTTTAGCTTATAATAGAGAGTTATATTTGTTTTTAAAAGTAAGAAAAGTAGGCTTTTTGTGTGTCATAAGAAAGGCATTTCTGGCTTAAAACTTTTCTCATGGTTCATGAGTTCTTATTTTTAAATTGTAAAGGCACATAATAAAGTTTACCATCTTAAACATTTTTAAGTGTATAGTTCAAAGGTAGTAAATACATTCATATTGTTGTGCAACCATCAACACCATCTTCTCTAGAACTCTTTTCATCTCGTCAAACTGAAACTATACCTATTAACCGATAATGCTTGTTCCCTCTCCCTAGCTCCTGGCAATCACCCTTTCACTTTCTGTCTCTATGAATTTAACTACTCTAGGTACTTTATATAAGTGGAATCATGCAATATACTTGTCTTTTTTTTTGATTGGTTTATTTCACTTAGCATAATATCTTTAAGGTTCATCCATGTTGTAGCATGTGTCAGAATTTCTTTCCTTTTTAAGGCTGTATAATATTACATTGTATAGCTAGATCACATTTTTTTTTTTCATTCTGGAATATAAAGTTCTTTTTAATTAAATTATAGTTGGCATGCAATATTATATTAGTGATTTGACATTTATATACCTTACAAAGTGGTCACCACAAGAAATCTAGTAACTGCCTGTCATTGTACAAAGTTATTGGGGTATTATTGATTGCATTCCCTACATGTTACTTTGTATCCCTGTGTTTTATTTTATAACTGGGAATTTGTACCTCGTAATTCCTTCAGGTTTTTGCCCAGCCCTCTGGCAGCTATCAGTTTGTTTTCTGTATCTATGAGTCTGTTTGCTTGTTCATTTGTTTGTTTTTTTTGGATTCCATATAGAAGGGAAAGGATACAGTATTTACTTTCTCTGACCTATTTTATTTACCATAATACCCTGTAAGTCTTGGCTAGACTATATTTCGTTTATCTGTTTTATCGGTCAGTGGACACTTGGGTTGCTCCCATCTTTTGGCTATTGAGAATAATTGTACTATGAACATAGATGTGCAACTGTCTTACTCAGACCCTACTTTCAGTTCTTTTGGGTTTATATCCAGAAGTGGATATAATTCTACTTTTAAGTTTTTGAGGAACTGCATATCATTTTTTTGTTTGTTTGTTTACAATGGCTACACCATTTTCACTCCCACTCACAATGAATGCACAAAGGTTCCAATTTCTCCACATCCTTGCCAACGCTTTTTATTTTATTTTACAGTAGCCAACCTAATGAGTGTGAGATGATATCTCATTGTGGTTTTGATTTTCATTTCCCTAGTGATCAGGGATGCTGAACATCTTTTCTTGTGATTGTTGTATGTAAGTCATGAGATCTTGATTAAGATATCAATGCCATCTGAGGTATGCCATGTCCTAGTTGTAGGGAAAGCACCTGAAGGAGCAAACTGCAATCTTTTAAATCTGTGGGTAGTGATTGCTAATGGGTGTGGGATTCCTTTTTTTGGGGTAATGAAGTATTCTAAAATTAGATAATGGTGATGGTTCCACAACCCTGGGAATATGCTAGAAATCATTGAATTGTGCAATTTAAATGGGTGAATTCTATGTTTGTGAAGTAGACTTCAAAGCTGTTTCAAAATGCTGCCTTTTGAAAGTAGAACTGAAACAGTAATAGTGATTGGCCAGCTCTATTGAGTAGGAGTGAATGTTACACATTTTTGGTGAATTTACATTTCTACTTAGACTCTCAGCCACCCTCTCTCTCCTTTTTCTTTCCCAAATCAGTTCTAAGTCCTTCAGCCTGATTCTGTCTTATGTAAGTATACCTTAGGTTTTTCTAACCCAGGAAGCCTTTTTATTTCATCTGAGGGGGCACGCAAACTTACTCTGGCAGAAAAACTAAATCAGACAGGGGTGGGTCAGCCAGCCTGGGGCATCTCTGGGCCTCACCTCCTCTGGATTTGCAGAGGCTGACTAGAGAGAGAATATCATGATTGATGGGTTTCCTCAAGAATGGGGTGAGCAATTGCCTAAGCTGTGTTACATAGGGCCTTAAAAGGCGCCGTCCCAATTCCCACACCTAATTTATTCCCCTTCATTTGATGACCTGAAGTCACACCATTACTTCCATAGCCCTGGTATGTCACCGTGGCATGCGGCTGGCCCCTAGGCAGCCGGAAAACCCCATCGGGACCCAGGGCTTTCTCAGGCTGAGAGCCTTTGGGCTTAAGTCACAGACTTGCATGTGTACAAAGAGCTTTTCTGAGGCTTCACTTTGCATGTATTCAACTTAGCAGGTTTCTCCTTTGGTGAATCTAGAGGGTGCCCATTGCAAGCTCACTGGCCTGGTAAGAATGGTGAGTGGCTAAGTAAGCAAGAGGAAAGATGGAAAATACAGGGTGTCCCCCCAAAATGTATACACACTTTGCCCGGCCAGTGTGGTTCAGTGGTTGAGCATAGACCTATAAACCAGGCAGTCAGAGTTCCTAGTCAGGGCACATGCCTGGGTTGCGGGCTCAATCCCTAGGTGTGTGTGTGTGTGTGTGTGTGTGTGTGTGTGTGTGTGCAGGAGACAGCCAATCAATGATTCTCTCTCATCATCGATGTTTCCATCTCTCCCTCTCCCTTCCTCTCTGAAGTTAAAAAAAAGACAACTTAAAAATGTATACAGACTTTAACAGCTAATAGCTTAATTTTGAAAATGAAATGTATTTTAATAAACACTGCCTTAATAGTTATTCAAAGTGTGTGTATACATTCTTTTGGGATATCCTATAGTTTAAGGTCAGAGGTGCCAGAAACATATTTGGATAGAGAGTTGTCCAGTCCCTCTACCCCAACAATGATACTTCTATAGCAGTGGTTCTCAACCTTCCTAATGCAGTTTCTCATGTTGTGGTGACCCCCAACCATCAAATTATTTTCATTCATATTTACTTCATAACTGTAATTTTGCTGTTATGAATCATAATGTAAATATCTGACATGCAGGATGTGTTTAGGCGACCCCTGTGAAAGGGGTCGCGACCCACAGGTTGAGAACCGCTGTTCTATAGGTTTTAGACATTACCAAAAAAGAGTGTCACCCTTCAGCCACCATCTTTTCAAGATGAGGAAATGGATCCAGGGAGAAGAAATGACTGGCTCAGGGCTGCACGGCCAATTAGGCTCCCGGCTCTTCTGCCTGTTCATGTTCCACTCAAGCTCCATACATCTCATGTAGCCCAGCCAACAGCCGCTGGTTTTAGAGCCTTCGATGCAAAGGAGGAGCCAGGACCATGGACACCAATGCAGCCCTCTCCAAGGGCCTCCCAAGCAGCAAATGTCCACCCTCCCACGCACGTTACTCTTGAGACTCTCTTTGGAGGGGGCTTCTCTCCTGGCTTCCCTTCTGCCTTCTTTGCGGCAGCCCCCTCAGTCTCCATGCCAGAACCATCTGGGATTCTAACTCTGCTAAAGATCTCCGTAACGTTGCCCACCCCCTCCGCCATGCTCTGCCGCGTGGGCCCACACCAACGCAGATCTACCAAGTACAGAGTGTTCTTCTTTTATTTATTTCTGATTGCTTAGGGAGAAAAATGTTGCTTCTCAGATTTCAGAGTCTTAGCACTTAAGCAGTGATAATGAAAAAAAAAAAAAGAAAAAGACTTGTAAAATAGCCCCTCATGCTCTCCTCCCCCAATTTGCACCCTGGAAATGGTCTGTGGCTTAAGTAGGTGAGATACCCAGGCCAGGAGGGGCTGTTTCATCCCCTTGGCCTCACAGCTGCCTGCTCCTCTGTCGTTTCATAGACCTTCTTCTCTGAGGTCAGGAGTCCTAGAAAGCTCTCTATATCTTGGAAAGTCTGGCCTGCACTCCTTGTGCAAAGCGAGATGCTTTTTCTTCCTTCTCCTCTTTTTCTATTTCTATTTCTCCCTTTCCTCTCTTTTTCCTCCTTTATCCTGCTTTCCTCCCTTCTCTCTTCTCTGTCCTCTTCATTTCCAGATTTTCTTGCCCCTGTGACCAAAGGCCATCCAGTTACTTCCCACCTTGTGCTGGGTCAGCAATGTGGTTTTTTTTATATGCAGATATAATGATGCGGTTGGCTCATTCATCATTGTTTGTGACATCAACCATCTGTGAACGACTCAGGCCAGAACCTCGCTTGAAGGCCAGCCTGCATCCAGGGTGGGATTCTCTTCCTCCTTATTTTACTCACCTTAAGCAACGGGCAGGTCTTGTTGCCTCTCGATGCAGGTGTAACAGGGAAGCCTGAGGTCTGTGCTTGTTTGCGCCTTGCCCCCAATCCACTTTCAGGCAGAAGTCCTCGATTGGCAGAATTCAGACACTCCTCCATTGTAATGCCTCCCACAACGCATTCTGATTCTTTGTTTGCAAGCTGTTCTACACCCCTAGATGTGAGGGAGCGTTTGGAGCGTGTGGCTGCACCTGATTAATCATTGCATCCATTGTGCCATCACATTGGCACACAGTGGCCTCTCTGCTGTTGGAGCGTTCATGGCATTTAGGATGTGTAGCCTGCAGTGGTGCAGTGCTTGGTGCCTCTCACTTCCTGGTATTAGTTTTTTTTTCCTTGCAGGTGCCCTGCTGCCCACCCCCATGCCCCAAATACAATTAGGACAGAGGTCTCCAGCCCTGCACACAGAGTCTTACAACTACTAGTCAAGAGTTTTGAGCCAGCCCTGACTGGTTTGGCTCAGTGGATGGAGCGTCAGCCTGCGGACTCAAGGGTCCCGGGTTCTGTTCCGGTCAAGGGCATGTACCTTGGTTGCAGGCACATACCCAGTGGGGGGTGTGCAGGAGGCAGCTGATCGATGTTTCTCTCTCATCGATGTTTCTAACTCTCTATCCTTCTCCCTTCCTCTCTGTAAAAAATCAATAAAATATATTTAAAAAAAAAAGAGTTTTGAGCCAAATTGAAATGCTGCCGTTTCACTGTTTTTAACCTACAGAATACTAAGTGTCTTTTGACAAGAAAACAAAATATTCATCGCTCAGGGTGTCCTGATGCAATTGATGGTGGAGTCCTCAGACCTCCTTCCCAGTGTGGGAGGTTCTTCTCTTCTCTCTCCTTACCTGGCCTCCCTTCAGGTGTAAAAAAAACCCCCAAACTTTAAAGATATCAAACCCCAAGTCAGCTTATTGATTTTTTTAAATCGAAAGATAGAACTGTCAGGCTAACCAGCTATCTCCTTCCTCCTGCTGCAGGAAAATCTTCCTGTAAGGACAACGTGGTATCACAAAGTTGCTTGGTGGGCAGTGGACTCAGATGATGTCAAAGGGAGCGTGCTCAGACGCAGGGGCCTGTGTGGGGGTGGCCAGCCCGAGGTAGGTGCACCTTGTTGCGATCTACCTGGCAACAAGCCCAGCTGAAGTGCAGTCTCCAGCAAGCCCACTGCAGAAAAGGTAGGTTTTCTCTGCAGAACAGAATGTGCCCTGCAGAGGTGATGAAAATTGGTCAGAGAGCATGCTCAGATAATCACGGGGCCCTGGCGTGATCCTGAGCACAGTTAGATCCCCACTGAGAGCAATTTGCTAAAGCCTATGGGGGAAGCCAGTTGGGTTGACTTGGATGATTTCCTACCCCCTCAAATAACCGTGATGGCCGTGGCTAAAACAAAGAGGAATCATCTCCCAGAATATATTTTCTCCCTCCCTCCGTCCTTCCCTCCTTCCCTTCTCTCTGTTTTTTTTTATTCCCCTCCACCGGGTTCTTTTAAAAAATGTAGATTATTTTCAATAAAAGGCACATATTTTAAGTGGATAGTTCAATAATTTTTGACAAATATATACTCTCATATAACTACTATATTGATCACCCTGGAAAGTTCCCTAGTGCCTTTTCAAGTTGAGTCCTCCACAAATGTCAATCAACTGATGGATAAACAAAATGTGGTCCATCCGTGCAACAGAATGTTATCCAGCCACAAAAAGGGATGACGTACTGACTGACACATGCTACAGCATGGACTAAGCTTGAAAACATGCTGAGTGGAAGAAGCCAGGCACAAAAGACTTTGTGTTGTGGGTTCCACTTAGATGCTATATCCAGAAGAGGCAAATTTATAGAGACAGAAAATAGATTAATGGTGGCCAGGGTGGGGACTGAATGCCAATGGATATTAGATTTCTTCTGGAATTAAATTGTGGTGATAGTAGCATAACTCTGAATGCACTAAAAATGACCACATGTAGCCCTGATCTGTTTGGCTCAGTGGATAGAGCGTCGGCCTGTGGACTGAAGGGTCCCAGGTTCGATTCTGGTCAAGGGCATGTACCTTGGTTGCGGGCACATCCCCAGTAAGGGGTGTGCAGGAGGCAGCTGATCGATGTTTCTCTCTCATCGATGTTTCTGACTCTCTATCCTTCTCCCTTCCTCTCTGTAAAAAAATCAATCAAAATAACCACATGTACACTTTATTTAAAATATTTTTGTATTGATTTCAGAGAGGAAGGGACAGGAAGAGAGAGATAGACACATCCATGATGAGGGAGAATCATTGATTGGCTGCCTCCTGCATAACCCACAGTGGAGATGGAACTCACAACCAGGCATGTGCCCTGAATGAGAATTGAACTGTCACTTCTTGGTTCATAGGTCAGTGCTCAACCACTGAGCGCCACCGGCCAGGCCACAATGTACACTTTAAAAAGGTGAATTTTATGGCACATAAAATATATCTTAATAACGCTGTTACTTAGTTTGTAAAGTATATGATTGTCTATCCACTTGCTGTACACCTGAAATTAATACAAAATAACATTGAACGTAAACTAATTGAAAAAATAAATAAAAATAAAAGGAAAAACATTAGGAGCCTGGCCTACAACAAGACCACATGATCTCACTTATTTATGGAAAATAATAACCATTATAAACTGGTGAACAAAAATGGATACAGAGGCAGAGCAGCATCAAACAGACTGTCAAATTACAGCAACAAGGACAGGAACATTGGGGGGGGGGAGTAACAGATCAGCCAAGGGACTTTTGGTGCATGCATTTAAGCATAAATAATGGACACAAAACACTGGGGGGTAGGGGAGGTGGGCGGAAGGGCAGGGGAAAATAAGAGATATATGTACCAATCTTTGTAAAACTTTATGTAATAAAAAAAAAATACATTAAAAAAAAAAAAGACTAATAAACCCCAAATATTGGTGAGGATATGGAGCAATCACAACTCTATGCATTGTTAATGAGAGTGTAAAATGGTAAAACCGCTTTGGAAATAAAGCCTATCAGTTTCATGTCCATTAAAATCTGTACAAACATAGCCACACACAAAAAAGAATATCCATAGCACTTTTATCCATAATAACCAAACCATTTTATAAGGAAATAGATAAAGAAAAGATCTATGAAATGACAGAGGAGCAGGCGGCTATGAGGCCAGGGGGATGAAACAGCCCCTCCTGGCCGGGGTATCTCACCTACTTAAGCCACAGACCATTCAGGTTGGTGTGTTGGAAATTTTAAAATTTGATGATTTCTAGTTTATTAATTTTGTTAACATTTAGTGCTTTTTGTGTTTTGCCTAAGAAATATTTGCTACCTCAAGGTCATGAAGATATTCTTCTGTGTTTTCTTTTAATTGCTGTATGGTTTTAATTGTTTAGGTCTATGATTCATTTCAGTTTTTTAAAATTAATTTTAATTTTTAATTTATTTTAGTGAGAGGGAGAGAGAGAGAGAAACATTGATGTGAGAGAGAAACATTGACCTGTTGCCTCCCACATGCACCCTGACCAGGGATCGAACCTGTAACCTGGGTATGCGCCCTAACTGAGAATTGAACTGGTGACCTTTCAGTGCATGGGGCGATGCTCAACCAACTGAGCCACACTGGCCAGGGCAGATCCATTTTAATTTAATTTTTTGTTATGATGTAAGGAATTGTGGTTCAATTTTTTTCCTTTTGGATAGACAATTATTCTAGCCCATTTGTTAAAAATAATTGTAACCCCATTGAATTATCTTGGTATCTTTGTTGAAAATCAATTGACCATATATATGTAGGTGTATTTATGGACTCTGTTTTCTATTTCACTGATCTATTTGTTGTATGCTAGTGCTAATATCAAATTTTCTTGATTACTGTTGTTTATAGTAACTCTTAAAATCAGTGAAGGTAAGTATTCCAACTTTGTTCTTTATTAAGATTATTTTGACTATTTTAGGTATTTTCATTTCCACTTAAATTTTCAAATCTGCTCACCAATTTTTAAAAGTCTTTTAGAATTTTTATTGTAATTACCTTGAATCTATAGATTAATTTGGGGAAAAATGACATCTTAACAATATTTTATATTCTAATTCATGAACACGGCACATCATTTATTTAGGTTATCTTTCATTTCTTTCAATAATGTTTGGTAGTCTTCAGTTGAAGTCTTAAATTTATCCCCAAGTAGCGTTTTTATTTTAATAGAGGAACCCAAAAGCCACACAGGGGTGAAGGTGCAATGGCAGATAGATGATGAATTGATATTTGGGATTGGTGCCCTATTAGGCACCCCAAATAATCACTAATAAGAAGTAGCTGGATACACAGGTAATTCTCACCAAATCCCCTCCATCTGGATATTAGAATCAAGCCAGTTCTCTGCCATCTAAGGCCTCCTTAGCAGCCATCCCACAGGCACTGGTGGTCCTGCATGCCAAAGGAGCAATCTTATTGCATGGAAAGTTTTGGTGCCTTTTAGAACTTGCAGAGGGATTCATAGACAGAGTAAGTGGCCATTTTATGCTATTTTGAGCCTGATCTATGGCGTTGATATCTGACTCCATCTGTTACCTGTTTACTTATAACCCTGAGGTGCCCTGAAATTCCTCCATTAGTCATTTCCATTTTTAAAATGTCTTTTGGACTCAATAGATTCATATGGAGAAATAGTCCATAGGTTGGGGTATAGAAAGCCATTTTCAAGGGTTGAGAGGAAGGCCTGGTTTGTTGTCTGTCTCTCATCTAGTAGCACATTGGACCTTTTAAAAATAAATTTAGTTGACTGACACCTTGAAGTAGAGACTCTGTCATTTACCTTTTAAAAATTTTATTTTAAAATATATATTTTTATTGATTTCAGAGAGAAAGGGAGAAGGGGAGAGAGATAGAAACATCAAACAGAGAAGCATCAACAGACTGTTGAACCTCAGAGAGAAGTCAGGGCAGGTGGGGTGGGAAGAGTTCAACTAATGAACTTGAATGCATATATGCATAACCTATGGACATAGACAATGGGGTGGTAAGGGCCTGGGGTGGTGGTGGGGACAGGAGCAGGCTGGTAGAGGTTAATGGGGGGAAAAGGAGGACCTATGTAATACTTTTAGCAATAAAAATTAAGAAAAAAAAAAAAACATCAATGATGAGAATCATTGATCGGTCACCTCCTGTGGGATCAAGCCCATAACTCGGACATGTGCCCTGACAGGGAATTGAACTGTGACCTCCTGGTTCATGGGCCAATGCTTAACCACTGAACAACACTGACTGGTTTACCTTTTATAAAAGAAAAATCTGGAGTCTTGAGTGCAGGCCTTGCCTACAGTAGGAAGTTATCAACATTTTTTGATGATCCCATGAATGTCTTTTTAAAATTATATGATTCTAACACATGCTACAACATGTTTTGACCTTGAAGACATTATACTACTGTAAGTGAAATAAGCCAATCAAAAAAGCTACATACTGTATGATTCCGCTTATATAAGGTATTTAGTGTCATCAAAGTCACAGAGACAGGAAGTAGAAGGGTGGGTGCCAGGGGCTGTGGGAAGTGGAAATAGGGAGTTGTTTAATGGGGACAGAAGTTCAGTTTGGGAAGATGAAAAAGTTCTGGAGATGGATGGCGGTGATGGCTGCACAACAATATAAGGGAACTTACTGCCACTTATCTGTACACTGAAAATGGTTAAATAGTAAATTTTTGTTATATATTTTTTTCGCACATTAAAAATTATTTGTGGCTCAGTTGGTTGGAGCATAGTCCTGTACACCAAAAGGTGATGGGGTTGATCTCTGGTTGGGATGTGTACAGAAGGCAACAGATGAATGTTTCTCTCTCTTTTCTCTCTCTCTTTCTAAAATCAATAAAAAAATTATATTTATATGTGTGTGTGTGTGTGTAATCTAATGGTGTCCTAAACTTTAAAAATTGTAGTATAGTAAATTATTCCTCAAAGATAATATTATGAATTAATATGTAAAAATATTGATGCTTATGTTTGCTTATTCAACCAACACTCCTCAGCATTCAGCTCCATCCAAGCCCCTGAGCTCAGAGTAAGCATCAAAGACTCAGTCCCAGGCTTATTCTACTAGACCTAAATTTTCAGGGTAAAGCTGAAGACCTGGCCCATGAACCCCTGATTCAATGAGTGAAGGTTGGACTAAGTCAGAGGAGACTGAGGAAGAACTGTTTAATTTTGGAGGTGGGTGGTAGTGGTTTAGCTGGAGTCTGTTGTGTAAGGAGAGTCTCAGAAAGAGGAAGGGCCCTGTTCTGATAGACCAACCTTGGGTGCAGACACACAGCCATGATGTTGTCAAGTGAGCCTGAGAAATGGCAAGAAGTCCAGTGGGCCTCACGGGGGACCTCAGTGTTTGGTGAAAATGAGATGGAAGGAGTACATCACAGTGACTTCAGAGTCCTTAAATCTGGTGCCAGCCTCACTCCAATCTCCTGTCAGCTGGCAGCTTTGGCTAAGTTAAAAAAAGTCTCTGTAGTCTAAAAAATCAATCCTGTTTACCATCGCACCAAAAAAATTAAGATACCTAGGAATAAACTTGATTAAGGAGGTAAAAGACCTATACGCAGAAAGCTACAGGACACTGAAAAAGGAGATAGAGGAAGACATAAACAGATGGAAGACTATACTATGTTCATGGATTGGTAGAATCAACATCATCAAGATGTCTATACTTCCCAAAGCAATCTATAGATTCAATGCACTCCCCATTAAAATACCAATGGCATATTTCACAGACCTAGAACAAACTCTCCAAAAATTCATCTGGAATAAAAAAAAGATCCCGAATAGCTGCAGCGATCCTGAGAAAGAAGAACAAAGTAGGTGGGATCTCAATACCAGATATCAAGCTGTATTACAAAGCCACTGTTCTCAAAACAGCCTGGTACTGCCACAAGAACAGACATATAGATCAATGGAATAGAATAGAGAACCCAGAAATCGACCCAAACCACTATGCTCAATTAATATTTGACAAAGGAGGCATGAACATACAATGGAGTCAAGACAGCCTCCTCAATAAATGCTGTTGGGAAAATTTGCATGGGACAGGTACATGCAAAAAAATGAAACGAGACCACCAACTCACACCATACACAAAAATAAACTCAAAATGGGCAAAGGACTTAAACATAAGATGGGAAACCATAAAAATACTAGAGGAATCCACAGGCAGCAAAATCTCAGACATATGCTGAAGCAATTTCTTCACTGGTACTGCTCCGAGGGCAATGGGAACTAAAGAGAAAATAAACAAATGGGACTACATCAAAATAAAAAGCTTTTGCACAGCAAAGGAAACTATCAACAAAACAACAAGAAAGCCCACTGCATGGGAGAACATATTTGCCAATGTTATCACCAATAAGGGTTTAATCTCCAACATTTACAAGGAGCTCATACAACTTAATAAAAGAAAGATAACCCAATCAAAAAATGGACAACAGACCTAAATAGATACTTTTCGAAAGAAGACAGAAGAAAGGCCAAAAGACATAAGAAAACATGTTCAAAGTCACTAATCAACTGAGAGATGCAAATCAAAATGACAATGTGGTACCATCTCCCACCTCTCAGAATGGCTATCATCATCAAATCAGCAAAGGACAAGTGCTGGTGAGGATGTGGAGAAAAAGGAACCCTTGTGCACTGCTGGTGGGAATGCAGACTGTAGAGAACAGTATGGAGTTTCCTCAAAAAAACTAAAAATGGAACTCCCATTTGACCCAGTGATCCCACTTCTAGGAATGTATCCCAAGAAACTAGAAACACCAATTAGAAAGGATATATGCACCCCTATGTTCATAGCAGCCCAATTCACCATAGCTAAGATTTGGAAACAGCCTAAGTGCCCATCAGTAGATGAGTGGATTAAAAAACTATGGTACATCTATACAATGGAATATTATGCTGTGGTAAAAAAGAAGGAATTCTTACCATTTGCAACAGCATGGATAGAACTAGAAAGCATTATGCTAAGTGAAATAATCCAGTCAGAGAAAGATAAATATCACATGATCTCACTCATTTATGGAATATAACGAACAACACAAACTGATGAACAAAAATAGATCCAGAGACAGAGAAGCATCTATCAGACCATCAAACCTCAGAGGGAAAGTAGAGGAGGGTGGGGGTAAGGGAGAGAGATCAACCAAAGGACTTATATGCAAGCATATAGGCCTAACGAATGGACACAGACAACCAGGGGGTCGGGGGGAGGGCATCAGTGGGAAGGATGGGGGGTAATGTGGAGATAAGGACACATGTAATAACTTAATCAATAAAAAAGTTTTAAATAAAAAAGTCTGTAAATCTGTTTTCTTATCAATAAAATATTTCCTTTCAAGTTGACAGAATTAAATGAGAAAACATGTGGAATGTTTAATTGAGCTATATCAACACCATCTATATCTACATTTATATCTGTATCTATATATCTCCTATAGATCTATAGCATCTATGTTTATAACACATACACAGGGTGGGAGGACTCTGAAGATCTGGACACAAACCTTGATTATTTATAGGTTTTGATTCTCTATTTTCAACCAGGGCATGTGGGCTCTGGGGAGTGATGAGAACATCTTGGGTGTGTCTGGTTCCCTTGTCTCCCCAGCCCTGTCTGTTAGAGTATGGCTGAGAGTGTGGGACCCAGGGTGGAGGATCTTGGTGGAGCTTGGGGTGTCAGCAAGGCTGGTTGTTGAGGTTGTGGAAGCATAAGGCTGACTATTGTGTTGTGGTCCAGATCAGAAATCTAGTCCCTTGAGTGAACCAGTTTGCTTTATTGCCATGGAGACCACTGTCTTGGTTCAGACCCATTCCTCCTACTTTCTACAGAAATAGTTTGGGAGACAGTAAGGTCATTTTTACCAATGAAAGATGATGCACGTGGGTGGCAAGTATGGATGATTTAGTTGTGATACAGCCCCCCAAAATGATTTGTCCAAGAATAGTGGAAGGAAGGGAAGGGAATGAGCACTGTGAGGCTCCATTAGCTTGAGTCAGTTTATCAGGTCTTACACAATCCTCTCTTAGGACCATGGAAGGTTAACTAGGGGAAGCTAAATATTGGGACCTTGAGAAGAGAGAGAGGAAGTCAACACAGAGGGACTAATGGAGGGCCTACGAGTTCTATACACATTGACTGGTAGTCCAGTAATAATTGCAGCTAACATTTATTGAACACCTACTATATGCCCCAAGCTGTACAAATTATATCCATCTTTATGGGCTCCCCTCACCCCCCAGGTAATTCTCATGCAAGGATATTTTCTCCATTGATCTCTAGAGAGAATGGAAGAGAGGGAGGGAGGGGAGAGAGAGAGAGAGAGAGAGAGAGAGAGAGAGAGAGAGAGAGAGAGAGAGACATCCATGTGAGAGAGACACATCGATTGGTTGCCTGACCAGGGCTGGGGATAGAACCTGTAAGCTGGGAACGTGCCCTTGACCAGGAATTGAACCCATGATCCTTCAGTGCATGGGCTGGCACTCGAACAACAGAGCAACACTAGCCAGGGCTGGGCTTTTTTTTTTTTTTTTTTAATGGGAAAAATTATGTTTTTATTTTTATTCCTTCCTAATATATATTTAGTATTTCCTTCAATCATGAGTCTGGGCAACAGATCACAGTATTATTATCAGAGTTGTGCCTTTGTCACCTTGGAAATCAAAGCTATTAAATCAAAGAGGACTGACACTCTGCAAATCAACAAAATGATCTAGGCTATTTTCTGGAACCTGGGGGTGGCTCAAGCTATGTGGATACAAACAGCATTCTCCCCCCTCCCCCATTGCTTTATGAGCCATGTCAAAATAACGACTGAGGGAACAATATGAGCAAAATGTTCAGGTTATCGTTGTTGGAGATTTTCATCATGTGTCTTCAGGTTAAGAGGTCAATTTATTGGACTCATACGAAAGTCCAAAAAGGGCTCTGATTAACTAGTCAGTCTCATTTACTTTTTTGTTTGCTAGTTTATTCTTTCTCCTCTTTATTCATTCTTTCATTGAAATAGAAGTCACATCTCATAAAATTCACCCATAGAAATAAAGAATGACTTACCAAAGACAACCAATTGGCAACTTTCAAAGCTGGGGTTTAATCTCCAGTCTAATGTCCTGTATGTATTCTGGACACACTGGCTAGGTGCAATTAAAAAGGTACAGACTGACTTTATATGCCTCAGTTCTGCCTAGACCCAGCTTTTTGTAGCTTTTCTGGCCTTTCCCTTGGAGGGCGAGGGTGTGTCTGGGACTGTGAGGTGATGAGCCCATACTTTGTCTTGAAATAAACCATGCGTCGCCTTTCTCTGGTTTCACTTTAAAAAAAAATTAGTTTTAGTTTTATTGATTTGCTTATTTAAATTAAGTTTATTGAGGTAACATTGGTTATTTATGGTTACTTGGTTATTTGTTACAGGTGAACAGTTTTATAAGACATCATCTGTATATTGCATTGTGTGCTCTCCACTCAAAGTATGGTCTCTTTCTGTCACTATATATTTGACCCCCTTTATCCTCTTCATCATCCTCCTTCTGGAAATCACCATACTGTTATCTGTGTCTATGAGTTTGTTTTGTTCTTCCTTTGTTGCTTTCTGTTTTATTTCCCACATATGAGTGAATCATATTGTTCTTGTCTTTTTCCATTTAAGTATTTCCCTTAGCATGATACTCAAGACCCAGTCATGTTGTCACAAATGGCACTATTTCATCTTTTCTGATGGTTGGGTAGTATTCCATTGCAAATATGTACCACACCTTTATCCAATCACTTATCAAAGAGTGACACTTCAGTTGTTTTCATATCTTGACCACTATGAATAATGCTGAAATGAACATAGGGATGCATACATCCTTATGAATAAATGTTTTCCATTTTTTTCAGGCAGATTCCCAGAAGAGGGATTGCAGGGTCATACGGTAGCTCTATTCTTAATTTTTTCAGGAACCTCCAAACTGTTTCTCATAGTGGCTGTACCAGTTTACCTTCCCACCAGCAGTGAATGAGGATTCCCTTTTCTCTACACCCTCTCCAACACTTATTTCTTGTCTTATTGGTAACAGATTCATATATTCGTGGCGTCCCTCAGAGTAGCCTGTGGGGATCAGCCAAAACTGGCAGTCCAATGATGCTCCTGTTCATCTCAGCCCCACTGCGACTGCTGCCGCTGCTGCTCAGTAGGCTCGCTGCCACTCCACTGTGGTCTCTGGGCTGCGGTGGCCAGCCATGAGCCCTGTGTCTGGTGCATGTTGGTCAACTGAGTGGTGCTCCCGCTGTGGGAGTGCACTTACCACCTGAGGGCAGCTCCTGCGTTGAGCGCCTGCCCCCTGGTGGTCAGTGTGCATCATAGTGATT
>PVJC01035791.1:0-18067 GCA_004026665.1 Murina feae
CCAGTGGTTCAGCCTCCCCAATCACCTGGGGTGGACACTCTTGTTGTATGCCTTTGAAGGCTGGGTGCACAGTCTTGTAGTTATCACTGGGCAGTATCACTGGGAGGAAATGATCTGCGGGCTTTTCTCCTTGTTGTTTGGGGTTTGGATCTTTTGGAGTTCTGCCCCGGCTGCAGGCTGGCAGGCACACAGCTTGGGCGGGGTTGTAGGTGGGGTGGGGCGGGGTCTCAGAGTCACAGGGCGGAGCAACCCACAATGGCTGCTTTTCCGGGGCTGAGTCTGCGCGTGCCTTTCAGTCCCCAAATCTCCGCGCCAGTGACTCCTGCGAACGGCACTGGCTGAAAATCGCTAGTCTTCAGCCCCGCTGCCTCGCAGCCCTCGCCGCACTCTTTGTGACCCCGGGAGTCCACAATCTCCTCTCTAGCCGCGAACCCGACCGAGCGCAGCCGCTCCCCTTCACCCGCGCCGCCGCGCCGCCGCCTCCGTTCCGCGCGTCCCTCGGTACCTTTCAGTTTTGGCGCAGGGAACTTCCACTCAGTCTCAAAGCACTCCTTCTCTTGCCTTCTGGTTGCAAAGCCTCCCCTCCCTTGGTTCTGGAGGATGGCCGTTTATCTGTATAGTTGTATTTAAAAATATAGTTGTGGAGGCTGCGGATTTAGGTATATACCTCACGCAGCCATCTTGGTTCCTCTGTCTCCTGCAATTTTACAAGGTAAGAGTTCTTAGAGGGCAGGACTCATGTTTATACTTGGTGTGGGATATGTATTGTCTGCTTTAAACTTCTTTTAAAAATTATTTTTGAATTTATAACAATGTTTATTGTTAACCACTAAAACAACACAAAGGTACCTAGATATAAAAGTGAACATTCTCATTCATAGCCCCTTTCACTCTCTCACTCACTCCCACCTCAGGCAGTAACCATGAGTGACACTAGAGTGCATGCTGCAAGGTTTCTCCTCACGCTTTCAGAGCTCTCCCCCCAACACAGAGTCATGTTATGGTAGGAAAAGTCACAGGTTTTCTTTTCTGCAAGAATAAGGACATACTCTATATTTCATCTGCAATTTACAACTTAATCCATCACACGTGGATTTTTGTGTCCATCAGTCACAATTCTGTTAGCTTAGTACTCACAAGGGGAGTGACACTGATTTCTCCCCTTATAAGTTTGCCACAAGGATTAATCATATATTTGAACGTACTCGAGAATGTTTTAAAAAAAAATGGTACCCAAGGTTTTGAGATGGCCCCTGATGTATTATTTTACAGGGAGACATTATTCAGGTTAGGTGGTGAGTTCCAAAGAGAGTGAGGACAAGAAAATAATTTCTTGTTTTCCCACTCTGAATGGGACACTTTGTGATCTGCATTTTAGAAAAACATGAAAGTGAGGTCAGGCTTGGCAGGGGAATTGCTGGCTACAAGCTTTTAGGACAATTAAGAAACAGCAGGACCGTTCTGGCACGAGCTTCAACCAGTTGGCAGAAAAATGCCTCTTCGGCTCCTACGGTGACTGGCAATTCGAAGTAAACAGCGAAAATCGCCTTTCATGTCTGTGGGCAACTTCTTTGTTGGGTTTGTGAGTCTTGTCAAATTCTCTTTGATAATGGGGTATCTCTTCTGTGAGGGCAATTATGACATCTACGAAGATTATTTCAACTCTTAAAGAACAAAAATTCAGAGTTAGGAATCCTTGCAGCTCTGCTCAAGAAGAAATGAAATTTCTCCCTAAAACTTTTTTTCTAAGGCCTTGTTACCATATACAAAGACAATGTTTTATATGAGTAGTGACATACTAATAGGCATTTTGAAATATTAAAAATAGCTCACAGACCCCTGTTATTATCTTTGCTCAAATCCAAGGACTTGAAGCCCTAGGTAGGACATTAATTTAAAATGTCCTTATTCACTTAAATTATAAGCTGTCAATAAATATCATTTGTCTTCCAAATTCAATTTACAGTTGTCTCTGAAGCTACATTGCCCCTCCCGCCCCCACCACCTAGCCAGGGCAGTGCCAATGATGACTTGTGGCCTTGCTGCTTCAATGGCTGGTCCAAAGCCAAGTCCTACCACATGTTTGCTTAGAGCCTTCATAAAGTGGGGAGGATGGTGGCACCTACCTTATAAAGTTGTTGAGAAAATGAATGAATCCATTACTAAAGCATCTAGAACACTGCTTGGACCATAAAGGGTGAGTTAGTACGGGATCTTTACCTTTTAGTGGAATGAGGCCAGGAAGCTATTTATGTTATGGAAAAACCTCATCTCATTCCCGGTGTCGTAACAGAAACAAAGAGGAAGAAGATGGTATAAAGTCCAGTCACTCCCTCCTCCATGTGTTAGTCAGGTAAGAGCGGAAGCCTGGAGTCAGGCTGCCTGGCTTGACTACTCAAGACTTGTTCTATGAACAAGTTTCTTAACCTTCTGGGCCCCAGTTTCCTGACTTGGATTATAGTTCCCTCTGGTCACAGGGCTGTTGGGACGACCAGGACAGTGTGAATAAAGGACTTACACAAAGTAAGAGCTCAATCTAGTTAGCTACCAAGTTCATTCAAATGTGACAGATGCCAGGCCATCCACTGAGCATCTACTCTGTGTCCACTTTACTTCATTTAATAATAACCAAGGAATACTCTTTACATGGAAAGGAGACTAAGGCTTTGGAAGGTTAAATTATGAGTAGCAGCTCTCAGTATTGGAAGGTGATGGAGCTGAAACATGTCAACCCAGGTCTTCACCATCACAGTCTAGCACCCTCCATGCACCATGAGTATCTGGTTAACCTAAGGGCTCTCGGGGTCAACTGGTAAACCTCGAAGTACTGGATTTTTAAAAAAATATTTTAAAAAATTGATTTGAGAGAGAGAGAAAGACAGGAGGAAAGGGTGTTAGGGGGAGAGAGAGGAAGAGAAGGATTTGTTGTTCCATTTATTTACGCATTCATTGGTTGCTTCTTGTCTTTTCCCTGGGGGGTCTCAAACCCACAACCTGGCTCTAATCAACTGAGCCACCTGGCCAGGGCCTGGAGGAACTGTTCATCCCTGCCTTCTGCTTGCTGTCAGAAACCTTTCCGGATGTTTCTTTTAATTTTTACTAACCCGTGTGTAAAAACACATCATACTTCTCACAGTTCAACAATATAACAGCTTTTCCATGACTATATTCTTGGGTTCTTTCCCCTCAAAGTTTCATAAACTTTCTAGAGTATCTAAATGTCTCTCTGAAAATGTTCAACCAGGAGAGCTTTTCCTTTTCCATTGACTCTAAAGCAGTGAGTTGACTCCTCTCTTTCCAGGAAGCCTCTTTTAAGTCATTACAAATAGCATCTATCTGTACAGTTCTTAAGTGACCTTTAGTGCAAACATTTCTTTCTTCTTCCTGGGATGGGTTCTGACATCATTCTGCAGGAACACAAAGGCCTCCGCGGGACTGATTTTTCCTGCTGAGGCTTTGGAAGGGGTTTCTCCTCTGACCATGTCTTAATTCAAACGGTGGGGGGAAAGATTTAGCAATGCATCTCTTCTCTTTTTCTAGTTTCCGTTAAGGTTTTTTGTTGTTGTTGTTGTTGTTTTTTTTTTTGTTTTTTTTTTAAGGCAGTTATTCTAGCATCTGCTTGGAAAACTTGATTGTCCCCAGTGAAAAGTATGGCTTTGTATCTTTTAGCCAATTATGTCTTATCTTTGGCTACTTCAGCTCTTTTTTTATTCAAATCAGCCAGCGTCTGTTCCCAGGATTCAGTGCCAAGGTGCCACCCAGCTCAGAGGAACTAATCTTTGATCTTTTTCTTTTGCCTCTTCTTAGTAGCATACATTAGTTAACATCCCGAAGTCTCCCACATTGATTCCCTTTGCAAATTTACATGGGGATTAAAAAAGAAAACTTTAAAAGAAGAGCTATGAAGATTATTCATAGTAAGTGCTGAATTAAGGTAACCAAAAGCTGTGTGGTTTTCTCTTGAGTTTGCTCTTGTCTGTGTAGATATCGTGTGGCTTAATGGGAAAAGAACTGCCAGTTTAGCACAAAACACAGGGCTTTTCAGAGTCAGCTTCTCCCTTGTCACAATCCTTGTTAAGTTACCCAAGTGGCAAATGGTGGAAGCCAGCTCCATAGGTCAAAATTAATGTCAGAAGAGAGAAACGGGGTGGCACATTCCTTACCAAGGATTGTCTCTGATATTCACAGTTACTCTTCTTCAGCTTTTTATTGCAAAGAGGTTCCCCCTATAACAGCTAATGGTGGTTTTGCCGTCTCACACTGACATAGAATTTTGGTCTAACATTTGAAGAAAATCTTTTATTTATACACTAGGGCCCCGGTGCACAAAAATTTGTGCACTCAGGGGGGGATCCCTCAGCCCAGCCTGTGCCCTCTCGCAGTCTGGGACCCTTCGGGGGATGTCCACCTGCTGGCATGCCTGGACATCCTGGGTGAAGGGCTAAGGGCCGTTTTCAGGCTGCCCACAGATCCCATTGACCCAATGTCCCAGCAAGGCTGGCTGGAATCGGATTTCTGGGGTTATTTATCTTCTATAATTGAAACATTGTTGCCTTGAGCAGAGGCTCAGCCAGCCTAACAGAAGTCTCTTGTTTGCTCTAGCTCCGTGGCTGTCGGCCACCATCTTGACTGGGTTAATTTGCATATAGCCGCTCTGATTGGCGGGGATGGGGGGCATGGCTTGGCTGGTGTGCATGGCTTAGGTGTCGGAGTGGTGGTTAGTTTGCATATTACTCTTTTATTAGATTAGATAATAATTCTTCTGAATTCTAACTCATGGCTATAAGCATTTTTAAAGTGAGAGTGGTGTACATTTGTAACAGCATGGATGGAACTGGAGAGTATTATGCTAAGTGAAATAAGCCAGTCAGAGAAAGATAAATACCACATGGTCTCACTCATTTGTGGAATATAATGAACAACATAAACTGATGAACAAAAATAGAACCAGAGTCATAGAAGCAATGAACAGACTGTTCTACCTATGAGGGAAGGTGTGGGTGAGGGGGTAAGAGACAAACCAAAGGATTTGTATGCATGCATATGAGCATAACCAATGGACACAGATAGTAGGGGGTGAAGGCATGTGCTGGGGGTGAGGGGCAGCTGGGAGAGGTCAATGGGGGAAAAGGAGACTTAAGTAATACTTTAAACCAGTGGTTCTCAACCTTCTGGCCCTTTAAATTGGGTTCCTCATGTTGTGACCCAACCATAAAATTATTTTCTTTGCTACTTTATAACTGTCATGTTGCTACTGTTATGAATCATAATATAAATATCTGATATGCAGGATGGCCTTAGGCGACCCTGCTAAAGGTTGTTCAACCACCAAAGGGGTCAAGACCCATAGGTTGAGAACCGCAGCTTTAAACAATAAAGAATTTAAAAAATAAAATAAATAAAAATAATATTTAAAAACTGGAAAAAATAAAGTGAGAGTGGTGTAACTCATGTAAGATGGAGTAAAAATACAGTTTTGAAAAGTGTTGAAAAGGATTTTTCGATCACTCAATCATTCAATCAACACCCATTTATTCAATGCCTGCTCTTGTCAGATAATACATTAGACCCCAGCAATATACAGTAGCAGGAAGCAGACACAGGCCCAGTGTTCCAGACGCTTAGGCACAGCTGGTACCTGCTGCAGACACAGTAGCAGTTTGAATGTGAGTTGTGGCTTTTCTAAGTCAGGCTTAGAGCCTGCCACTGGCCTTGAAGCCAGTGATTCCCAGTGAGATCCCAGGCAGATAGAAAAGGATGCTGTGATTCCCAGGCAGACTTGATCTCCTGGGCATTTTCCTAAGGAGTTGGAGCTTTTTTACCCATGACCCTGGGTAACTAATTAACCCTCTCTATGGTGTGGAGAGCAGTGGCTAGCCTAGAATAAGAAATGCCCACGCACCAACACGGTCCACTACCTGTGTCCGTGGGGCCTGTAAACTAAGAATAGTGTTTACCTTTTTAAACGTTTAAAGAAAGTCAAAAGAAGAACCATACATTGTCACACATGGTAACTAAATGAAATTCAGTTTTCAGTGTCCATCACCAAGTTTCACTGGCACGGAGTCGCGCCCATTCATTTATGTATTGTCCATGGTTACTTTTGCGCTGCCCTGGCGTGGTTAGAAAGTTGCAACACAGACTGTATAGTCTGCAAAGGGCAAACATCTATTATCTAGCGCTTTAAAGAAAACGCTTTCCCGCTTCTGATCTAGAAGACTTTCTGGTGCTGTCACTCCCTGTGTAGTGGTTATTCGCTGAGAGACAATGTTAGCCCAACACCCCCTTCCCTCTGTAGCGTGTGAAAAACCAGAGGTTTAGGAAGAGATAGAGAATGGCACATTTGTAAACGGGTTCAAATTTTCTTAAGCCACCAACATGGGTGTGCAAGAAATAGAACATTGTTTTGTATAATGAAACTTGATGCGTTTAATGTGAGAACACAATCTCAATCATTTCTATAAAGCCTCTGTGTTTTTTCAGTCTTTTCATCTTGGAGTTCAGTTAATGCTGGGTTTTCTCTCTTGTCTTCCTTCTTCCCTAGTGCGGGGACCCTCCCTGGCACCCTGGCAAAGGCTGCCTCTCCTGAGACGTTCCCCTTCCTCTGATGTTCCCCTGTTCCTGACATGACAGGAGGGCCCGGCCCCCCTTGATCTTGCTGCTTCCTGCCTCAGCGTCCCTTTGTCACTCCTGCCAGGACCAATCGGTACCCCGTGCTCCCGAATCCTCCTCAAGAGCATGGAAACTTGTACGGCTCTCCCACAATTCCCTGGGGCTGCTGCAGGTCAGTTGACCCCCAGCCTTTTTTAGTCTTGGCATCCTGGGATGCTGAGTCCGGAACCAGGTCTGTTTGACAATGCACTTGGACTTCATAAGGCTACCCTTCCCCTTCACACTGCCAGCTTCCTGGATGGAAATGCCCCCAGGTCTGCTGTTGCTCCTCAGAGTGGTGTGTCTGGAGCTGGAGGAACCGGGTGCAGTCTCCTTCGGGGCTGTGACAGAGGCAGGCAGGGGGAGGAGGCGGCTGCTGCTCGGTAGGCCTTCAGAAAGGAGCCTGTTTGTCTCCCCAGTTCTGTGCAGGTCTCAGCCAGCTCAGTCAGACCTATTGGCTCTGATTGATTCAGCAACTTTGGGCTCTCGTTAGGCCAGATGGAAAATCAGTCCCGGAAAAAAACGAAAATATGAAAAACCCAGGCGGAGAAGGTCATCCACCCCCTCATAAATCTAACCACACTAAGTCCATTGAAGGACTTGCCAGGAAAATGCGATTTTCCGTTTTCTCTGTGGGTTCAATTTATCTTTACTGCTAAGTAGTCAAGTTGAATTAGATCCAGAATCAGATACAGTTTGACTCTTTTTCCTTGAAGGACGTCACCCTCACCTCCCTGCCAGGGACCTGGCTGCCCCATCCTCAGGACTGGCTTTTCCCCAGTGAGGACTCACTGCAGATCTTCCTCTTAGATATCGGGATCAGGTGCCTCTGAAGTTTCCCTTTCTCGGACAAATGAGTGGTTTTCTCTTCCCTATGAGTGCTTTTTCTTCTCACTAAGGAGGAGAAACGTTACTCGGGATGGCACGGTACTTCACTGGGCTTTGCCGTTTGAGGACAGCAGCTCTTCTGCATTTTATGACCTACCTCGGCCTGAAACAAAGCCTCATGGAGCATCCTGACCATTCAAGGTTGGAATTTTGAGAGAGAGATAATAGACTGGAATACAAGGAAGGTCACACCCATCCAGGCAACTCGGGTGGACAAGTTTATCCTAGGGTCAATGAGATGTTGGAATAGGCATGGGAATGCCCATGTCGCCACAATATTACCACAATTCTGCATAAAGATAAAATAGACAGTGTTTTGAAACATTCCCCAAGTTTTTACTAGCAAGAATCACAGTTCGCATCCTATACAGAGAGGAGAGAGAAGAAGGGAGAAGTGTAGGTATATTTCCAATCAGAATGGCAGAGTAGAAATCAATTTCAAAATTTCCGTCTAGAAACTATGGTTTCCCCACATTGGTTGGATAAAAAAGGACAAGTGTCCTAAGGCAGATCCCTTCAGAACAGAGTGAGAGAAATCTTATGTCTTACTACAAAATCACAGTCTTTGATATATCTCCCTTCAAGAGGTGGGGCTTAGTTCTCCTCCCCTTGGGTGTAGTAACTCACTTCTAATGCATACAGTGTGGCAGGTGTGACCTTGTGCCACTTACAAAGACTCCTTGCTCTCTCTTGGGTCATTCCCTCTGCAAAAAAACAGCTGTCATGTCACAGGAACACTTAACAATCATATGGAGAGGCCCACATGGTGAGGAATTAAGGTCACCTTCCAACAACCAATGAGAAACTGTGGCCTCTTGCCAAGAGCCATGTGGGTGACCACGCTAAAATAGATTCTTCAGCCCCAATTAGGTCTTCGGATGATCCATCCCTGGCCAACATCTTGACTGCAACCCCAGGAGAGACCCTGAGTCAGAGCCACTGAGCTAAGCTATTTGCAAATTTCTGACTCGCAGAAGTTGTGAGCTAACAAATGTTTGCTGTTTTAAGCTGCTAAGTTTTAGAGTAATTTGTTAGGCAGCAATAGGTAGTTAATAGTTTTCCTTTCAAACATTCCATTTATGGTGAAAATTTTATTATATGTGTTATTTATGATATATACACTTGTGGTTAATGATCAAACAACAACTAGTTAGCTTTCAAAGGAATAGGGCTGATAAAATAAGTTGTCATATTAGTTTGTACCTGAGGTGTCTGAATTTGACCAGATATGGTCAAGGAACTTGATCATGTTCCTAGATAATGTAGCAAACACACTCAAATACTCCTCCTTGGGGATTAGTTGAGTGGACAAAGAAGGAGTGAGTGTAGGTTTGTCAATTTCACTTCATCACAATAGCTGAGTTAAAGAAGATACTGTGGTGATTTTGCAATATGCCTGCAAATTCATTGATACCCCTCCAATTGAGAGCAAGGAGTCCCTACCCCTTCCCACGGAATCTGGGCCAACTACAGTGACTTTTTTATAACCAGTAGATGGACTCAAGCAACAGCCCCAGCTAAAGCCTCAGCCAAAAGCCAGTATCAACTACCAGATGCATAGCAATGACAATTCCCAGTGATTTCAGCCCCTACCAACAAGTCACTTCTACCTGTCAAGTATCCCCCTCCCCCCACCCAATCTTCCCACCAGAAGCTGCAGAAATCTTGGAGCAGTGATAAGGTAGACCCTCTGTGTCCCGTCCAAATTCTCATCTTACAGAGTTCACAAGTAAGATAAAATGGTTGTATTATGCCCACTAAGGTTTGAGGCAGCTTGCTACATAGCAATAGTAACCAGAACTGACACTGGAATAGTTTTCTTCATCTTTCAGATTAGTTGAAAACAATCCAATTCAGAGACAAGAACTAATTAGCCAACTGAGTTTAGGCAATTCCCTTTAAAGGACTTAACTTCAGGGCAAAATGTAAGGGTGAGCAAGACAGTGGCAGCATAAGAGACCAAGTGGAGCGACAACTGCATGATTTTTGCTCTGTTGTAGTTTTCTGTTGCAAATTACAGTTCTCCGAGGAGACAATTAAAAAGCTCATTAGGCAATATGTATAGAGATAGAAGCAGTAAGCATGAATTTCATCTTTAAATCTTTCCCCTAATTTTAAAAAAATGCAAAAAATTTCAAACAGAGAAATACAGAAAATAATGAGACACATTTATATTTACCACTATCACCCAATTCCAAGATTAACATTTCGGACATATTTGCTACATACCTATTTTTAAATAAGAATTTAGCTGTTAGATACATCCCCACTCGCACTCGATTCCAATTTATCCCGTTCCCAGAGGTAACCACTCTCCTGAGGTGATGTTTCTCCCTTGCCTGTGCCTTTTAATTATTTTAAGAATAAATAGTTCTGAAAGTTATCATTGCTTTTTGAGAGCCATTTTTAATGATATTAATAAATATCATTAATTAATAACTAAATATAATTAATAAAAAACTGATTTGGTTAAGACACTACAGACGAATGTTTGCTCTCTCGCTGATGGATTAAAAATCCTAGGACACATGCTCTCCATCTAGTGGTAAAACAGGATAACCATAGATGCATGTAGAGGATGTAGAGGAATGAACACATATAAAGGGATGTCTATGGATCAGATATTCTTCTAGCTTCTGTGAGGAATACAAGAATGGACCAAGCGCAGACTCTGGCCCTCAGGATTCTCACAGTCCATAGAACATTTACCACGTGCTCAACAAATACATAGGAATAAGAAAACTCAAAGAGGCCAAGTAACTTGCTCAAGTTCATACAACTAAAGAGTGGCAGATAGCGACTCAATCTCACAGTTCTGACTTCAAAGCCCATTCTATAAACAGCAAAGTTTGACAGTACTTCAAATGTTATGTTTATATTAAAGCAAATATAGATTTCTTATAAAGCAGAATGAAAATTTTGATGAATTATAAGCCTTAAAGACAAGTCTTCAAATAAATCTGTCCTCTTTCTTGGGTGTCTTCACAACCTCAAATCTAGGAATGTCTGTCTTTTGGGGTCCCTGAGGAGAAAACTTTGAGAAGCTCTGCTTAGGAATGGCATTCTAGCATAGATTAAGAGATGGTTCAGAGAGGGTAGTGGGGCACTTGAAACACCACTAGTAGCTATGATATTTAAAAAAAAAAGTTAACAGCTGGATCAGCTGGGCACTGACCACTCAGACCAGTGCATTGATCTATCAGATCAGACAATGAACATAGTAACCAGCTTAGCCATGACTACACTTATCATCTTCGAGAGAGAGAGAGAGAGAGAGAGAGAGAGAGAGAGAGAGAGAGAAGCTTATGTATCCTAGACAAAGGGAAAGGAAAAGGATAGAGAAAAAGGCAAGGATTTAATGAACTATCCACCAGAAGATCCTTTAACATGTCCAAAACCTGTTCTTCCTCCTCTATTTTCCTGCCTCCATTAGTCTCCCAAATTAGAAACCTTGATGTTATCTTCCACTTAATTTCTTGATTAGACTAGAATACAATCTTGATGTCTGCTGCTTATCTCATTGGTCCCCTGGTCCTATTCTGAGGAATAGAGAGAGAATAAGGTGTTCATGGGGCAAAAGGTCAACAGCTATGAGTCCAGTGGGAGGAAAACTTTCTAGATAGAAGAACAGGACAAAATGAATATGGGAATGGTTTGTGCAAAGAAGGTGGCAGTCACATAGTGGATGAGGGGAAGAGCCCGAGGGGAAAACTACAACAGGGACAGTACCTTGTCACCACTCCATGGAGGGCATGGATGAAACCGTGAGCCTCATATAAGCTCTTGTAATGCATTAGCTTACTAAAAGACACCCCTGGGCTGTCTCAATTGGAAAGGGAAAGCCCATATAAGGACACAAAATGGCTCATGGAGCTCTTCCAAGGTATCTCCACCTCCTTTCTCCTCCCTACCCTCCATCCCCCAGAAGGTCCTGAATATTCTTCCCCCTTTCTTTCCAACCACTTCATGCTTCTTCTCTGGCTTTCTCAGTGACAAGACATAAGAACAGGATGTTGAATGTAAAATTTTCCCATTTCACACAAGGCTCAGCCTGCACTGCAGAAGTGTCTTTGCTCTGCCTGGGTTTCTATAAAAATTAGATAAAATAAGTAAGAGTCAGGTGCCTAGTGGGCACTCAAAACAGGCAAGTTTTTCCCTCCATTCTTCCTGGCTCATAAAACATGTCTGAACCACAGCTGTCCAGCAAGGATCTCTCTATTTTCTGGCCTAAAAGGGAGGTTAAAATGTTTGTAATTAATTAAACTGGAAGGCAGTTAGCTGTAGCTAGAAACGTACTGGTATATATGTAACAATGAGCTAAGAAACTATGTGGCAATAGCCTGTAATTCCCTAGATAAAGGACTTCTTAAAGAGGGTGATTTATCTTTAAAGCATTATTCAGGTGCCTTTTAAATATTCTTACTGTTGCTATGGAAATCACCCCTGTAAAAAGAATGCATGCAAATGCAGAATGTATTGCCAGATACATGAATGGTGGGGAGGGGGGTGTGCACGAAAGTAGCAAGTGTGTTGACTCTTGGTCTCCAGCTATGAACCTGGAGAAATAGAGCTAGAATGTGGTTGAGGAATATGGAGGCAGTGCTGTGGGGTGAACACCACCAGAGATAAGTCAGTGCCTGATAAACCCCACGACCTTCACAAATCTCCAAGTCTCCAATCTACTACTTAGTATGACCATCATGTGTGTTGTCTCAGCATTCCCATGATTAGCATCTCCTTTCATTGTCAATATCATTCTGGATTAGTTGATAAACCAAAAAATCACATAATCACTACAGAATATAACTTCTCCCATATAATACAAGCAGTGCTACAGTGATCCTTTTAGAGCTATGATCAATTATATTTTATGCACAGGTTTAAGTCATTTATAAAGCTATTTTCCCTGGGTAGGAACCATTTCTTCCTTGCTCTGCATGTCTATCACTTCTATCACAGCTTCAATTGAGCAGCTGTGTCTCCACCTCCCTCTCCCACCCAAAAGAAACAAGTTGTCTGCTATCATTTCATAAGAGAAGAATAAAGTTGTGCTGAGTTGTGGATACTGGGCATCAGCTAGGCTCACTCAACCAGTGAAGCAACTAGATCTTACATGTTAGCTTTCCAAATTACATATTTCAAATTTGTGCCGCAAGAAAACAATTACTGATTATAGTGTCTACTTTGCAGGTATGTACAACATTCGTGGTGTATAAAACTTGAGTATAAAAGGGCACTGGGAACATGACAGAATCCTTGGGGAAGGCTGGAGAACCAGGTTTAGGAAACGAACGGGCACAAAGTGTGCAGGCCAATCCTGAACCAAGACGAATGCCATAGAAGTTGTCCAACGTGGACCATGCTGTCCTGCTGCTGGGCATTGAACCCCACTGGAGGCACCAAGCCCATGCTGTTCCTGCAGACTGGACACTGCTGCTGTCTTTGCTGTCACCACCCAAATGGCTGATCCATGATCCTTTCTTCTTTACCTAATTAGTTTCTGATTCTAAATTCCAGATGCGTGCATCTAACAGGCCATGCCTAGTGTGGGAACTTAGGTTCTAGTGGCAAGTGAGGCTGGAAGAGCAAATACCAGTCCTTTTCAGCTTCCATCGGAAGAGATGAGCATTGTCTCCCCCAACTTCACAAACATAGGAAGAAAATTCAGATGCTCTGCAGCCAAAACAATGCCTGCCATAAAGGAAGGTGGTATTAAGTTCAAGACTGTCAAGGTCTCCCTATAGAATCTTCAGAAATTAGATCCCTAAAAGTCATTTGAAATCAAGGTCAAATGTTCCTAAACAAACCCTTGAACTAGAGCTCCCTCAATTTTTATTTTATTTTATTTTTTAAAGAAGGGTAATTTTCAATTATCCAAAGATTTGGCTCTTACACTGACAGAGGAAAGGGAAAGAAGGAAGAAAAAATGCTGATTAAAACTATTGGGGACAGGGGAAGTTCAGAGTCCTGGATGGAGAAGAGAACATAGTTGCCAATTTTTCACCATAATCTGCCATTAGCCACCAGAGTATGTGTGTGGTGGGGGAAGGGTAGTGTAGTGGAGGGATGGGAAGGCACTGAGCAGGTGGCACAGAATCCCAGCCAATAGAGAAGGTGAGGATATGACCTGTAGCAGGGGAGAGAAAGGCCATGGTGAGCTTTGGGCCACAGGGTGTGGTGTCCTCAGCAAATCTTGAACATTTGGGTGCCACATACAGCAGGTTGAAGAAAGAGGACAAATTGATGACATAAGGCAAAAAAACAAAACAAAAACAAAACAAAACAAAACAAAACCGCAGGAAGGGTAATCTAATTGTGAGACAAGCCAGCTGTCAGGATGAGAAAATTGGCCAATGTGTCACTTTGCCTACAGCTGATAGAAACCCAACACTAACTAGTTTAGGCAAAAGAGAACTTATTGGAAGAATAATGGGGTGCCTCATATAACTGCCAACAAAGGGGGGAAGGGATAACTGTCCCCTGAGAATCAAATGTCCCCAGGACACTCTATCTCTTATATCTTTTAAGAGAGAAGGCCTTACTGCCTTGAATTGCAGACCAGATCCTTTGGTTTTGTGGGAAACAGAATTGCGGGACCAAGGTCCTGCCCTGTGGATTCCACCTCCAGAAGAGAGAGGGCCCTCTTCTTTAAGTTCTAATTCTACAGCAATACCCAGTTCAGGTATCCCAGTTTAAGGTTCTGGCCACTTTCAAGGACAGTTACCAGTTGTGGACAAAGTGCTAACATTTCCCCCTGTCCCTAGGGAGGTTGATTATGGATAGCAAGGTGGTCCTGATTGATCCATCTTGGGTTCATTTCCCTTGGACCTGTCAGCTTGCAAGAAACAGGGCCATGTAACACAGACCAGACAGGGCCAGTGAGTCAGAGCTGTTCTGAGAAGGGAGGACCACTGTGAGCTCGTTGTTGTCTGTTACATCCAGCAATCTGGATGGGAATTTGGGCAGAGTCTTTCCCTGGCAGGAAACAGGTAGGAGCCATCCTATGAAAAATCCTCCTGTGCTGTTTCCCACAAGAAGGTAGTGGACTTTGGAGAAAAGCATCGCTGTGAGCACCTTAGGGCCAGGACAATTGATCACCTCTCGTACCTCACCTTGTGGGTGCTGCATAACAGTAGGGTGGAAGGGAACTTGTCACAAACTCAATCCAAAAAGGTTCTGGCACACCTTTAGTTGAATACAGGCAATTGTCCATCATGTGTACCTTGCAACAGGGGAGGGCCTGAGATTTAAGGGGGACCTGGGGCAGGGATAACATGCACCAAGACCCTTAGGGAAACATGACTGGGAGGGTGCTTAGGGTGGTCAGGTTCTCATACCATGCCCAACTTATTATCCCAAGTTTCCATATAGCATCTCTGGCAGCTGTCCAACTGGTTTTATAGGGGCTGGCTAGCTTGGAAGTGTCTGAATACAAAGAGAGTTTATCTTTCTCGCCTATTGGTCATTCCTAATGTACCTAAGGCCACATTTGAAAAGTCGGAAAGCAGCAACTAGCCCATCAGTATTTATGTTCCAAACAACTGTCCTGAGAGATCCTTGATGGAATGGACTTCATCACACAGTTGTCTGGCTATCGTACAAACAAAGCCTGAATTTGTAGACTGCGAGTAAGTCAGTGTGATTTACACGATCAGAGGCCATCTGATGTGAGCTACCTTTCCCAGCCTGGCCTAGACCCTAAAGAGAACAGGTTATGATATTACATTTGTAGTTCTTAATGCTGGTAGAATTTTCACAATTATGTCATAAGCAAAAGCGGGTAATTCATAAGCACTTGAAAAACTGTAGTCAAGTTTATCCTTCAAGGCTCATGAGAACTGAAACTGCCATCTGTCTCCTATGGTACATGAGCTACCAAACATCTTATATGAAGTGATGTTTTCAAGACCCAGTGGCATGCCCCCTCCAACTCTATATAATGAATCAAGTCTAACAGCCTTCTTCTGTGGGGAAATAAAGCTACATGAGTGGATTCAACTATCATTTGTTACCTAAAAATGCCTCAGGTTCATCCTTTTTTTTTTTTTTTTTACTTTTACTGAAGCTTCTGACTTTTGGAAACATTATTTTTAAAAAAAAAAAAAAAAGATATTTTTTATTGATTTCAGACAGGAAAGAAGAGGGAGAGAGACACAAACATCAATGAAGAGAGAGAATCATCGATCGGCTGCCTCCTGCTTGCCTTCTGCTAGGGGTGAGCCTGAAACCCGGGCAATGTGCCCTGATCAGGAATTCAACTGTGACCTCTTGGTTCATAGATCAATACTCAACCACTGAGCCATGCCGGCCAGGCTGGACACATTCTTATTATTAAAAAATGAAAGGTCTGTCCTTGTAGGGATATATGTCAACATGTCAGCTGCCTTGTCACATTCTTTGCTAATGCCAACGTCATCAGAATTTCAAAAGCTGAAGCAAAGAGTTGCATTTGAAATGAATGCCACCCTGAGCAGGACCAGCTGAGGGCCAGAACCTTCTGGTGGAGAGCATTTAAATCCCTTTACAGTTTGATCTTCCTCACCCTTTCCCAGCCTCCAAGGCCAACGGGAACAAAGGGAGTGTCATATTCCCAGGCACAAAAGCTGCCTGCCTCCACACTCAGTACCAGCATGCTTTCACTCTTCCTGCCCCCAACCCTGACAAAGCATTGTCTGAGAATCACTTTACTGCCACCATTCCCCCCATTCCCAAGTGGGTGAGAAAAAAGCGGATTACACATAAAGGTGTAAATACCATGCCTCCCCATTGGCTTCCTGGCACCCAGTGTCCTGCTCAGGCTTAGAGATTTCCAGTTAAAAAACCAAATGTGTTGGCCACCTCATAGCCAATAGCTGTAGTCAATAAAATCAGTGTGTAGGCCCGTGAATATAAGCGCATTCCATGCATGTGTCCTCATTTGGGGTTTCTCTTCCATGTTCACAGTAATGGTGAAGTTAGGAAGCTTTCGTATTGGACATTTTTTACATCAGGAGAAGCTTGGGAATGTCTCTCGGAGCCCCGCATTTCAGAACAGGTAGCAGCAGCATGTAGAAAAGTATGTAAGAAGTGATTTCATTTCCATGGCAGCCAGGACCCAGACGCCAAAGCTTTATAGATTAAAATCAATGGCTGAATTACATTCCGAAAGCCAGAATTGCCTGTCAGACTTCAGGACCAGCAGCGCCAGGTGATAAATGAGGTGAAGAGCCCCATCCAGGCTGGGGAGTGCTGCCGCATCAGCAAGGACTTCTGTGTCTTTTTCAAAGCAAATGCCGAGTGGAATGAATTACTAGGGAACAGCAAATGGATGTCAAGAATTTGAGATGCAGGGGTTGTAATTTACTAATTAGTGGGAAAAGATGAACACAAGTCAATGTGTGAAAGAATGTGATGGGAGAGAAGGGTGGAGTCGAGGAGACAGTGTGTGCAGGGCATGCAGGAGGCTCCTGCTTTCTGTGGGAAGATGGCCAGGCAGGAGAAGGATATATATACTCTCCAATGACACTTCCAAGAAGTTGTACACACTGCCTATGCTTTCATCTCATTGGCCAGAACTTTGTCACATGGCAAAGATGCAAGGAAGGCAGTCTGTATTTTGAGCAGCATTTGTGAAGGCTGAAAGTAGAGTGCCACCTTGACCTTGATTTGAAAACCACATGCTGAGGAGGATAGAACAGAATAGGAGACACCTGGGTCTCTGACTTTGCTAGGAGCCATGTCAACCCTAGACTACCTAAATTTCTTTTATGTGGAGTGAGAAAAAGTCACTGTTACTTTGAAATCGAACCTAATCTTAATTACTATAGATGATAATCGATGTTCTGATAAAAAGGGTTCTTTGGACAAATAAATTCTGGAAATTCTGTGTATTATCAACCTTTCTTACAGATTTGAGATGCATTTAGCACAGGCTCTAAGAGGTCCTCTATGGAGAATGATAACACCTTCTATGAACCTTTCTCACAAGGTTCCCTAGACCCTTACAGCTCAGAGTGTGGTCCAGGGACCAGCAGCACAGCGTCACCCAGGAGCTTGTTAGAAATGCAGAATCTCAGGCGACCCGGGCCTACTGAGAGTCTGAGTTTTAAGCAAGATTCCCAGATAATTTGTCTGCACATTCAAGTTTGAGAAGCACTAATACTGATTACAATGTAGAAAACTGTCCTGTGATCCTAGATTCTGAAACAAAAGTAGCCACATACTATGGGGGTATCTGGAGCGCCAGGAGTAAAGGAGCAAGCGTGAGTGATTTTCACAGCTATAAGCGGGTCCTACCGCTGAGCTAAGCAGGCCTGCTGACTACCACTGTCAACTCAAAGCCTGGATCTGCAGGAGAGGGGAGAAGGGACCTCCAGGAGACCCGGTGCTACCTGCCAGAGGCTACAGGGATAGTTCAGAGACAAAGCATCTGTCAGTCACTTTATTTTCTTTTCTTCTTAATGTATTTTTATTGATTTCTGACAGGAAGAGAGAGGGAGAGAGATATGGAAACATCAAAGGGTTGTGGGTTTGATTCTTGGTCAAGGGC
>PVJC01035792.1:0-18055 GCA_004026665.1 Murina feae
AGGCATTAAGATGGTGAAGCGGGCAGGTCCCCTTCCTGCCTTCTCTGATTCACAGTCTGGAGGCCCCTGTGTGGAGGCCTGGATGGCACGGCCTCGTGCTGTGCTCGCTGTCCTGTTTCAGACGTCCCAGCGTCTGTGACCTTCCATCTGGGGGTGTCAGGGTAATGAGGGCTGAAAGTGAGCTGGAACGCAGGCCCGAGAGCCCGAGCCACTGTCCTGTAGGCCTCGCTGTTACTCGCGCGCCTTCCTGCCGCGAAAAGGACTTTCTGTCCCTCGCGAGGCAGGACGGGCCCCTGCAGCTTGGCAGCCTCTCCCGAAGCCTTGCCCTTCCTCCCCGTCATTCCTCGTCAGCGAATGGCCTTTCACATGGACTTGCGCGGCGCGTTCGTTGTAATCTGGAGCCGTGTGCGCAGCCATGGATTTCGTTCCTTTCGTTTGGAAAACTATGATTTTGAAGGGGAGTAGGAAGGAGAGTGAGTTTGTACAAATGCTGGTTTTTATATTTGATTCTGTCCTGTCGTTTATTGGAGACATCCCTGCAAATGTATCGATTACAATTTGAAATGTAGTGAACATTTGCTTTGAAATGTCTGTGTATTGCATTGAACTTTGGAAATTCCAGTGAGTTTAGAAAAAAATCTATAAAATTGGAGAAAGGCGGGTAGTTTAGGTGAATTATGTGCTAAATCATATCACAAATCTGGGGAAATGTCAGTGTATATGTTCAGAAAAGCAGAGCCTGATCCAGATTTCAGAGCAGTCTCCTTCCACGTGGTTAGCAAAGGCGGGACTGCGGTTGGTCGAACAGGAGACCGAGGTGGGCAGCCTGTCCTTTTGTTTATTACAGTTTGATGTATAACAGTTCTGAAATAAATGCCTCATCTCAGAGCCTGAAATTGGGGCTGTTACAGAGTGGGGAAAATGGGTTTATTGTACATTTCTCAAAGATCTGTAGGCTAGTACCTCTTAATACTGCCCATTCTACCTGAGACATGCCAATTTCTGAAATCTTTTATTTATTTTGTATTGCTTTCAGGGAGGAAAGGAGAGGGAGAGAGAGATGGAAACATCAATGATGAGAGAGAATCATCGATCGGCTGCCTCCTGCACGCCCCACTCTGGGGATCAAGCCAGCAACCTGGGCACGTGCCCTGACCGGGAATCGAACCGCGACCTCCTGGTTCATAGGTCAGTCCTCAGCCAGAGCCATGCCGGCCGGGCTGATTTCTGAAATCCGAAAGCGCCTGTGTGATGTGTGCCTTCCGCTTCAGTGGGGGGTTGGGAAGGAGGAAATCGGAGGAGGGGAGCGGGCAATAAGACGCGTCTTGGCAGAGCCAGTGTGGAGACGACGGGGTGGGCCTCGCCTACGTCATCCGATGGTGAGCTCTTGGGAACGCTCCTGTTACTCGGTCCATCTGTTCCTGTTTGTCAAATGCCTGGCTGATGGCTTGAAGAGATATCTGTGCTCTGGGATTCGCGGGCTCATCGGGAGGAAGGCCCCCAGGCGCGCTCTGCAATGTGAGCCAGGGGTGAGAAAGGAGGCCCGAGGGCCATGTCGTCCCCGGGCATCTAAACCCCTGCCCACCCTCTGCCTTGGCGAGCTGGTCTGTGTGTGTGTGTGTGTGGGGGGGAGGTTCAGATGTTAGAGGATCCATCGTTAGTTTAGCTCCAGGGCCTGCAGTTGGTGTTTCTGAACTTGGAGGACACTTTCTGTGGAGAAGATTCGCTTGTAAAACACAGCAAACTGGGTCAGGACGGGTTTGCTGTGAGTGGGACCAGCTGTGTGTGAAATGGGCAAGGACGAAGGAGTGAACACCTGGCCAGGGCAGAGAAGCGAGACGCTGCCTCGGACAGGCTGTGGGATGGTCAGCAGCCCAACGGGATGCTCGCGCCGACGGTGAGCTGGGGAGGGGGGCAGCTGCTGGCCTGTAGCCCCGACGCCTGCCGGCCCCACGGCTGCACTGAGGGGAGAACTGCACGTCACCCCAGAGTCAGCATCTAGAAGGAGGTCAGTGCAGGCGACGTGAAAGAGAAGCCGGAGCTGTGGATTTGAAAGACAAGTTGGCATTTGCACTCAGTGGGTGTGCTGGGTGGAGGGCTCGGACCGGCGCTGCGGCTGGCGCGGACCTACTGAGCGCGGACCTGCCATGCCTGGGGACGTGTCATTCTGTGAGCTGATGGGGGAGGTGAGCATGTGGAGCAACAGGAAGTGCAGTGAGCGTCCTGCTCAGAATGAAAGCATCGCGTTGGCAGCCGTCACCTTTCCCAAGACCGCTTTAAATCATGTGACTGCACACTCCCACTCCTAAACTCATGCAGAGCGCACGGAAATGGCTGTAATTTATGCGTCCAGTGATTGCGTGTATGTTTTATCACCACTGTCCTCTCCCTCCGGAGTGCTTGCTCTAAATTGCGAGGAGCACGCGTCGCACAGGACACTGGCTGTGCCCCATCCGCACGCACAGAAGCCCGCGACCTGGTGTATTTCCGGGGCTGAGCTCCACGGACCACCTCACAGGCCGAGAACGGTGGTGAGAACAGCCGATGCTGATGCGATTCGCTAGCACCCGCTGGGCCCACCCGCTGGGCCGAGCGCTCTGCACACCTCAGCTCACTCACTCCTCGCAGCGGCCCTAGAAGGTGACATTGCATTTGCAGTGAATAGAGGCGGAACATTTCCCCGAGCCACAGCGGGACTGAGGCAGGGCCAGCACATGCACCCAAGCAGCCTCATCGCCCCATCGCTCTGCCCCCCGTTGCTGAGCAGAGAGAGGGGAAGGGAGGGCGGAGAGCCCATGATTCATAGGTTACTTGGCAATAAAACGGCGGCAGCCAGTCTCCCCCGAGGCTGTGGCGAAACAGCTTAGCCACAATGTCCTTTTCCTTAAAAAATAAAGAATCCAAAAACCTGCATCAAAACAGCCACCTGGAAATGTCCAGGACTCGCCTGTCTTCGTCCAACCTCCACCCCCCTCTGGATACCAGTCGACAGCAATGAGAGCAAATCAACAGCGAGGAGGTCCCGTCGAGTAAAAGCAGCCAAACAAACAACGAAAACTAAAACTACAGCCGAGGAAGGTGCCCATCGCTTTCCCCTTGAACCCTGTCCCCAAGGAGGAGCCGTCCTCCTGACAGCTGGTGTCCAAGCTGCTGGCCCCTCCTCCCTGGCACAGGGGGTGCCACACTGAGAAGTCTGGAGGCCAGTAAAGAGCTTTCCAAGAGGTGGGAACAGGCTTTGGCGTGGGCTCTGTTGGGGTTCGTTTCCGAGAGCATGGCTGTGGGCACACGTGGGGACTGTGGTGAGCAGTGCCCAGCTCTTTGCTACATGGGCCCGTCCACGTACTGAGTTTTCACTGGTCTCTAATTGGACCATCGGCATCCGTTCCTTCTGCTGATTTTTAGTGAAGAATGAGTGACCTCAGGTCCGATCATCTCTAATAACACGAAGGGTGACCCTGTGCCGCCTGGAGAGACCGAGTGATGATGTGTGTATTAGTGCTCACCTCTGGGTTCTGAAATATGACTGTTATTGGCACACTTCTGTTTTTCTGCCATTCACCTTGTTCCCCAAATGGTGCTTCAATCTTTTTTTTTCTTTTTTTTTTTCCTTTTTTTTTTGGTGTAAAACAGACTGGAATGATGGATGAAATGCCTGGATTTACCTTGCAAATGTCATAATTCCCTTTTGATTTTTAAACCATGGGCACGATGAATACATAATACAATAAAGATTACAAGTAACTTTTCAAATAGTCAACGGAAACTTCAAATTTAGAAGAAAAAAACTTGAAAGAACCAAAGCAATGCGCTGCCCTGGATTTTGGAGGAATACTTAACTCGTTTTTCAACCCGGCACTGCCCAGGAGAAAGCATTACCTGTTCCTAGAAAGACTTCACAGTTCATAAGGCATCTCTCAAGTCAGAGTACATGATTTCCCAGAGATGGGGGAGACATTTATAGGGACACAGGCTGTCTTACAGCCTCGAACCCTGCACCTCGCACTCCACAGCGCCCAGTCTTCTCATCAGCAATGCCCCAGCACATGCCCAGGTGCCAGTCTGATCGTGCACACACCGTGCAGCGGTGTGGCCGTGCACAGGCTTCTGGGTGACCAGCCGTGGCTTCTCTCCCGGCACCGCAGCCCTTATCCCTCTCTGCTCATCTCCCTCAGGCAGCTCTGAGGGACCAAAGCCATTGTCGCTCAGGTTCCACTGAGCCCCGACCCTGCCCTGGTCCCGGGTCCCAGTTCAGGAAGTGCAACCTCTCTTTGCAGCACCAGGAGTTAGAGGCATCACGGGTCCCCCCTGCTCTCCTCCTCCACTTGACAATGTCTGAGCCTTTTTCCTCCTTCAGCTCTGAAGCCTCTTTCGAGCCAACATGGCAGGAGACGGGGCTTCCGGGTTTACCCGGCGAGGCCCCCCGCCCCCAAGGGTTGCTGTTTGTGCTCAGAAAGTGGCAAGAACATTTTTGCTTCTGCCAGTCAGGCGAGCACAGTTCTTCCCCTGTTCACATTTGCAGTCTTCCCTGCTGTTCAGTAGAGCAGGCGGGCTTCGCCGTGTGACTCTGCCGGAAGGTTTCTCACACTCAGCGCAATACATTGCAGGCTCCTCCGTGCTGCTGTGTGCGGTTCGTTCCTTGTCATGGCCAAGTAGAACCCCATGCCCCTGGGGGTGGGGCCGGCTGTGCCCCGCTGGACTGTTAGGGGTTAAGCTGCTTTAGGCGCTTTTATGTCAGTGCGTTTGGGACAGAGTAAATACCTCGAGTAAATACCTGCAAAAACAAAATAAAAAAAAAAATAAATAAATAAAAAAAATAAACAAATACCTGCCGTGGGATGGCTGGGGAAGGGGTCATTGTGCGCTCAGCTTGATAAGAAAGGCCACGTGCCTGTAGAGGCTGGGCAGAGCTGTGGCTGTGCTGAGGCTCACGTGGACTCACCTGGTGACGGAAGTGCCACGCACCTCTTCACGTGCTCACTGGTGACTCCTTTTTTCTTTTGCGACATCCTCTGTTACTATATTCTGCTCACCTTTCAGTCAGGTTTATGAGAAAGATACATACCTTTCCCGAATGTCTGGTAAATACAGGGTGTCCCCCAAGAAATGCACACACACCGAGAGCTCCATTTTGAAAATGAAATGTGTTTTAATAAACACTGCCTTTATAGTTATTCTAATTTTGGGGCGCACCCTATACGTTAAAATGCATATTTTTCCACATAGATGCTTTATGACTATTTTCTGACGCCCTGTACGTCATTGATTCTCTTTCTCAATGTCTTCCGGTGACCTTTTTACATTTACTGCCTTTTAATGGGTATTGCTGGAGTCTGTCGAAGAGAGGACACCTTTGCATGATCCCGAGTCCCAAACGATCCTCCTTAGTTTCCCTCCGGACGCGTGACAGGGTGGCTTCTGCATTTGGCCTGGGACCCGGCTCCTGCTAACTCTGCGATGGTGTCAGGTGGGGGTGTCCGTATGGACGTTCCACCCTTCCTTTCTCCTGCAGACCACGTTGTGCGTTGGCATCAGGTGCCCAGCTTGTGCGGGGCCACTGGAGCTCTCGGGTGGCTGCGTTTGTGTGAGGACACAGTAGGGGCAGCGTCCCTGTGACTCGGGCTCACTGACTTTGACCTGGTACCTTCAGTAGATTCCCGGGACCTCGGTCAAGAAGATCCGGGATCTCCGGAGCGGCACATATTGCATAGAGAATGCTTAGTTTCTAATGTCACGTGTCAAAGCCAATGTCACCATTTTCAGTGGAACTGCCTCGCTCATGTTTGGGTGAAGTTGGCAGAACCCTCCAGAAGGCTCCGGGGCTTTCTGACATTGGTCGCAACCCCCCCCGCCCCCCCTCCCCGGCCCTTTCTGCTAGACTTCCTTACAGCAAACATTTCAATGCAAGAACAGTTTCCGAATTTTAAAGGGCAGCGCTGGGTAATGTGTCTTTTGTTGTGTAACAGAACTGCAGAGCCTGCCCACGCCACAGTGAGTGAGGTTGAAGGCCGGCCACGCAAAAAGCCTTTTCTGATAAATGATAATTGGCCGGTTCCCTCTGGCCGTTGTAAGAAACAACGGTTCTATTTCTGCTTGATTTGACCTCGCACTTCAACGACCCGCGTTTCATACTTCAGCAAACGTCTCCTCCGCGTCTCCACGGCAGCTTGTCACCCTGGCACGACTGACTGGTCTTTAAATGCCCTTCGCATACATCATCCCTGCCCTCGCTTTCATCGTCTCCCACCGCGGCTCACGTGTCCGTCAACCCCGGGCAGGCGGGCTCCTCCGGGCACCGCGCCGCGTTAATTAGGACGGAGGCGCCGCTGCCCCGGGCCCACGCGACGGGGAGCCTGACCCAGATCTGTGGGTGCGGAGGGGCGGGCGCGGGGCGCGGGCCACGGGGGAGGGGCTGTGGCGTGGCCAGTGGCTGTCCCTGGACCCGGCACCTCTGCCTTTGCTCTTGTTCCCGCCGGTAGCAGGTAGCACGACTGACCCCGTGAATTCTGCCCGCATGGCAGGGCCGCTGGGGAGATGCAGCGAGTGCGAGCCTCTTCTAGACCATTCTTCTGTTTAAACGGTTCCTAAAGCAGCCCTCCCGCCTGCCTGCCGGAACGCAGCATGGTCTGTCTGTCCTCCCCGATCCTGTTCTTCCCAGGCCAGTAGCCTCTCACTCGGGCGATGCCTTTCCTCTGTACCACTTGGCACTTACGGATTACAGAATGTCGTCTTGGCTGCAGAGAAGCAGCATGTGCACAGATGAGAAGCTATAATTATTAGGAGAATGCCATAGGGCTTTATGGCTGCTTACACTTTGCCGTTGATTAATGAGAAATAATGATGAATGGCCTTCTTTATGGAGACGATGTACTTACTGTGCTCCTTTCCTGAAGATGGATGCGATTTAATGGGCCCATGTCCTAGGTGTCCTCTCCCAGCACAGACATGATGCTAGAGCCTCCCCTGCATGGAGCTGGGGAGGGGGAAGGGGCACAGGGGCACATGAGAGGCACGGCCCCTTGTGCATGGAGATGGGGGGGGGGACACAGCACATGAGGGGCACGGCCCCGCCCCTTCTGTATGAAAGGGGGGATGAGGGGAAGGGGGACACAGCACGTGAGGGGCACGCCCCGCCCTTTCCGTATGAAAAGGGAATGGGCAGGTGATCTGGGCCCTGGGAGCAGGAGATCGGCCCCGTGTGGCTTGCTAGCAGGTCTTAAATCAGCCAGATTAAACTGTCACGCGGCTGAGCACGGGTCCCGAGTGCTTCCCCCCTGACTTGATCTTTTCGGCTCCACCGGGAAGAAGAATGAGCAATGGTGTCAAAAAAAAGGTGTGTACAGATGCTCCTCGCTGAGGTTCCTGACCAGGAGATGCTGGCGACACCCAACACAAAGGAATGGGGGGGGGGCAGTCCGCTTCCCCGTGGGCTGTGCGGCCCGGCCTGTTCACACTCACACGTGGGGGCACAGAGTGAGGGAACTCCCCACCCCGCCAAGCAACCTCACCTTTGGATGATGAGATGGAATTGCATTGAACAGAGTTTATTTTTTTATAATTTCCAGTCAGTATTGCCATCTGCTGCATTGACCATGGTGGCATAGCAAAAATGTACACGGTTCGTAGGGATGTTAAATGCTCTGGACATTTATTTAATGGAGGAAAAACCAGATTGAGGTTGAGCAGCGTATTTGTGACTCATTTCACTCTTCCTGGCCACCCCTCTCCCCTCTTATCTGAGAGAATTTGAAGGTTTGAAGAGCCCGTGGTCACTTCTGCCTCAGCTCCTGCGTCCTGCAGACCTCATGCGTGCTCTGCCATGTTGTTAAAAGGTGCTGATCCGAACACTTTCAGGCTTTAGCGCCTTCAGTAAATGGATTTGCGTTTCCTTTGGTTCTTTCCGTTTTGTTGCAAGTTTCTGAGCATTTAGCCTGTCGTCACGATGTACAGAACACGACTCAGGCTCCGGAAATGTCTCCTTAGGATACAGGAAGGGGCGTTTTGCCAAGAACTGGGATCACAGTCCAGGTTTCTGTCCTCAGACCCCTCAGCTTCGCGCCGTTCTGCTCTGCATGGTGGGTTTAACCTCGGAAGCCAGGGCCCTCCATCCGCAAAGAGATGGCCTTGCCCTCGGGGCTCCGTAGATGCAGTTCAGGACAGGTCCTGTCCGTACTCTGGGCAGTCAAGCAGCGCTGCTTCAAAAAGAAAATTTAGCCACAACCCCGAAGCCTCTCCTGAGAGCAGGCAGGCATCGGATACAATAGACTTGTCTGTGTGCAGGATTGATTTTCTCCAGACTTGCTTGATTACTTGAGTTGACTTTCACTTGATTGGCTCTCGGTAATTAGGGAAGTGATCTTCCAAAATGGACGGTATCCGATGGTTAAGAACTTCGTGGTCGAAGAGGGAGGCATGGAGAGGGCGAGCCGGCGCCGCGGGGAAGCAGACTCCTTTGGTCCCTGTCCCTGGGGAAAGTAGTTTTTCTGCGGAAACAGCAGTGAAGCCATTTTGTTGGTTTTTGCTGGAAACCGTCCAAAGGATTCGGACAACGACGGCATCATCTGAAATCCAAGTTGAATTCGTGTCTCTCGCGTTCGCCCCTTTCTTTGTGAAATGGGCTGTGGATGGGGAGAGACTGCCCGCCAGAGAAGGAAAACAGTGTCTGCATGAAAAGTTTCCGTAGGTAAAAAAAGAAATAAAGTAAAAATCATGGTGCCCGTAAGAAAGAGCCTATACACCCCCAGCCGGCGTGGCCCAATGGTTGAGCGTCAACCTATGAAGCAGGAGGTCAGGGTTCGATTCCCGGTCAGGGCACAGGCCCGGGTTACAGGCTTCATCCCCAGTGTGGGGCGCGCAGGAGGCAGCCGATCCACGATTCTCTCTCGTCATGGATGTTTCTCTCTCTCTCCCTCTCCTTTCCTCTCTGAAATCAATAAAAACATATTAGAAAGAAAACAGAAAAGAAAGAGCCTATGAGTTTGCAAGGAAAACACAGTGGTTTGCTTTGATTAATTTTTACCACCTCGGTCAGTTCTGATGCCTAAAAACCTCATTATTTTCCTCCTGTATTTCATACGACAGTTTTTAGACTCGTCAAAAGTTACTAGTAGTGAGGGGTCGGACAAAGATAAAGGCAGTTCCACAAAAATAACGGGTGTTGAGGGTCATGCTTAGAAACAGGTGAGCCTGTCATACAAATTAAAACACACTTTTCTGGTTTCGTTCCCCAACTCCTTCAGTCCCGGCGCTGCTAGCGGTGAGGACTTCCACTTGGCTAACACGCGGACGGTTCTTTTTGTAACGCAGCTTCCCACGGAGCCCCGCAGAGGCCTCTGTCGCAGGATGTGGGGGCCGCATGGGAGTGGATGTCTCCCTCCTCACAAAGGTGGGACAGTGGTCAGCACTTTGCTTTTTCTCACAGTTGCCCTCACCTTGTCCTTGCTCCCTGGCGCCCTCTGTGGGTGGAAGGGCTGTTGTGCAGGGCAGGGCCATGGGAGGGGACCCAGAGGAGCCACCTGCATCTCCCAGGCCTGGCCCTGAGCGCTTCCCAGGTGCCCCTTCCCGGCTTCAAGGTCAGACGGACGGAGAAAGGGCTTCCTTCTGTGTCCTGGTCTGGGCATCTGCAATCCTATTAGCATTTTAACAGCTTTAGTAATTCAGGCGTTAAAACATCTATTTAATTTCCTTTAATCTGCTGTTTTCCAAACATCGCAGACTCTGGCGCGCTTTCCCCCAGGTCACGCCTGACCTCATGCAGCTGGTTTTCTGGGACACATTGTGGGAAGCATCTCTGACCTTGTCCTGGAGCCAAAATTGGTTTTCCCTGGGGACCCAGCCTCCGCACGACGCTGCTGAAACAAAGACTTACTCTCTCCGTGCGGAGCGGCTGCGGACTTCCCGTGTTCATTTCACTGTAGGTCATGGTCCTTGAGTCAGGCTCAGCTTACAGGTGAAACGCGCACAGTAACATGGGCGGGTGTCCTCAGCGTCGCCGTGTGGTCCCCTCGGAGCCACATTACCTCCCATTCCCCGCAGGTCCCCATCATCATGCCCCCAAGGGGGTCACTTGTCAGGAAACACCTGTTGTGCTCCCGCAGCATCGGTGCCGGACACCCGGAGCCTGTGCTCCCCAGTATTCGAGCAATTAGTTACCCGTTTCCGCGTAGTTTCAGCGACCTGGGCTGAGGCCCTGGGCTTGCCAGTGCAGGAGGGACCGGGCTCAGCCACGCTGCTGCTGCATTGGAGGTTGGAGAGGTTTTGCCCGCTGGAGGGTCAGGAGGGCGTCTGGAGAGCAGGGTGGTTCTCGAGGTCCGGCAGGAGGAGGTGACTGGGGGAGAATTAGGGAGAGTTGGGAGACTTGGGAGGGTGCCTGTGGTGGAAGACAGGAAGCTGTGAGCAGTCACCAGACTCAGTCCCCTGGCGCCGGCTCCCGCAGCGCTGTCGGCATGTGGGCGGGCGTTTCATTTTGCTGCCCTGCAGGCGAGGAGCTGGGTGAGGGGAGGCTGTTCTGGGCTCTCCGGTCCCACCGCCTGAGCAGCGGATCCTGCCTCGGTTGGAAGAAGCCCTCACTTCGCAAAGCACCTCTGAGACCCCGCCCTGCCCGCTTTCCTCAGTGGTTAGAGCAGCAGCCTGTGGACCACGGGGTCTCGGGTTCCGATCCTAGTCATGGGCATGTACCTCAGTTGCAGGTTCAATCCCCGGCCCTGCTCAGTTTCTCTCTGTCTCTCTCTGTCTCTCCCCTCATTTTCCTTCCTCCCTCCCTTCCACGCTCTGAAAAATCAATGGAAAAATTAAATAAAAAGTAAAGATCCCTAAAACTTGACAAGCATCTGAATTTCTCTTAATAATGTTTTAGTAAAATCATTATTTTATTACAATACTAGAGGCCCAGCGCAGGAAATTCGTGTGCAGGTATGGTCCCTAGGCCTGGCCTGCGACCAGGGCCATCGTCCCCCGCTGCCCACAGCCCGCCCCACCCCCGCTTCCCATTTTGCCATTGGGTGATCAGTGCCTGACGGTCAGAGGAAGGGACCGAGGGGTCGCTGTTCCCGTCTGCTCACCAGTCCCACCCCCATCACAGGTGGCGGTCAGGCGATCGGAGCCTGCTCGCCGGGGAAACAGACCAGGAGGTGGTCAGTGCGTCTCATGGTGACTGGTCCAGCAGTCGTTCTGGTCGTTCTGCCGTTAGGGTCAATTTGCATATCACCCTTTTATTCTATAGGATAATATTTTAGTTACGTTCCCCCCGTCTCTCTGTCTGTCCAAAGGGGGACCGGCAAGATGTAGAGCAGCACTGGTTAGGGTCGATGGTGAGTGTTTTGTTGGAAGACTGTGTGTTTCCAAATGAAAAATTCCTTTTAATTCTGATGATGGTCTCCGGCATGAAAATACCCGGTTATGAAATGCAGTTAAGCCGGCTTCCTCGCGGCTGCCCGTTCTCTTTGAGAGATCTCTGGAGAGCGGGGTCTAAAGGGGCAGCTCCCTTTTGACTCCTCGCTGCCGTTTTTGGCTGGAACTGTTTTCCCTGAGGGCCGGCTCCGAGGAGCTACAAGCCGCCGTGTGGAGAGAGGCAGGCATCCGTGTGGTCACAGGTCCCCCAAGTCCGAGCATGAAATTTCATTTGATAAGGAGGTGCCCTTGGGAGCTGCGGCCCGGGATGCCGGCCACTTGCAGAGACCGGTCCTCGCCCACCTGACTGCCCGTCTGCTTCTGTGCAGCCGCCACACCCTCAGACTCCGCTCAGGGCACCCCCCCCCCCTCCTCGCAGGAGTCCCAGCGGGCGTGTGGGCCTCCTCGGCCTCCTCTCTCCCAGGTCTCGGGTCAGAACCTCCTGGTCTGACGGCTTCGCTTCCACCGCCACTCTCGGCCTCCCAGGCTTCGCCAGTATCTCTCTTATTTTTCTTAGCAGCTGGATTATATTACAGAGCCACCGGCTCAGGTGACAGCTGAGTTTTTATAGTCATCAGCGACCAGGAATTGAGGTTCGGTGGCTGCTCAACTCCCTCCACAGGATGTAGGGAAAATAAAACTGCGGTTTCCGTAAATAGGTGGATGCTCCCCAGTAGCAGGTGGATCGGGTAAGCAAAGCGGAGTGGCTGGGACGCATGCTCCACCCCTGACCTTGACCGCAGAGGTTCAGCTGGACAAGGGCTGGCAGGCACCGCTCTCCCCCTCGCCTCTCCCCCAACCTCCGGGAGGGGTTAGATGTGCATGAGCATTTGCAGAGGCAGGACCCAGACGTGGCCGGACTGGGTGCCTTCTCCCTGGTGCGAGATCTGACGCAAAAGCCACGCCGGCTGCCTTCGTCCGGAGCATCCTTCTCAGAATAAGAGCCTGGATGCCCTTCTCACCTGCAGGGGCTGCCCACAGCTCAGGAGCAGGCCTGGGCGCAGGAGCCAGCCAGAGTTCACCTTCGGGAACAGTAGCTCCGAGGCGCGCAGACATCGGGAGTGCAAAGGGCAGGAACAGGAAAGGCCCCTCACTCAGTGTCAGCGGAGTCCCGTGGGAGAAGGAGCAGAGGGGCTCCCTCACGAAGCCGCTCAGCGTTTGGTGCCCATGGGTCCTTCATCCACGGGCTGGGTGCCCGGGTGTGGGAAAACGGCCGAGTCAGAGCCACGCCCAAACCACGATGTCACACGGTCACTGAGTGCCCGCCGGCGTGCCCCGCGGCGGCACGCTGATGTGCCCCAAGCATGTTTAGAACGGGTGATTCCAGGTGCTTCCGTCAGGGCACCGCCTCTCCCTCAGGCTGTCAAATGAACAAACGACACCAGCCGGCACGACAGTCGCCACCGGGTGCGAATGAATCAGGATCACGCCTGCTTGCTTTGTCGGGTCAGCACGCACAGAGCATCTTTTTGCTGAGCTGCTGAGTTTTCGTAATTAGTTTGTGTGCCAGGGGCTGAAGTAGGTTGAGCATCGCCACCTCAGCCTTGGAGTCCAGGCTAATGGGATTCTTTATGGAGGCAGAAAGCACTTCAGCCGACCCAGTGCTGTGCTCCAGGCGCCCGTGGCCCGATAGGACACGTGTCGAAACGGCCTTCGAGCCGTGGACTTAATGCGGGTTTGCCTCTAATAACACGGAGGCCTAACCCAAGACAGGGATTCCAGCTGCAAATGTGCTGAAAGCGAACTATAAACAGAGCATTAGCCTGACCCTTCCTTAGCAGTGAACACAAACGCCTAAAGAACTGCGCTGCTTGGTTTATTTTGTTTTTGCCTTTGGTATGTCTCTCTTCATCCAACTAAACCCCGTTCACCCTTCGAGGGTGCATGTGCCCCAGTGCATTCTTTTCCCGATGCGCTGGCCCCACATCAGGGTGCGTTCCCGTGTTCAGCCACTCACTCGCTCACTCGCTCACTCTGGTTCCTTCGCAGTGGAGCTGGAGCGGGGCTGCCAGGACCAGCTTGAGGAAGGGAGGCAGGGCAGCGGCTCGGTGGGCATTTCCGGTAAACCGCGATCAGTAGTTACGGCATAGGAGTGTTCCACGCAGCATGTGGCTCATACGTATACATCAGTATTGTTTGTTGTTCACCGCAGTTTGAATTGAGCTGAGCTCCTTCTCGGCGGACATCAAGACTGAAGGGACATTAAGACACTCAGAATAGCCCTGGCCAGTTCGGCTCAGTGGATAGAGCGTCATCAGCCTGCGGACTCAAGGGTCCCAGGTTCGATCCCGATCAAGGGCATGTACCTTGGTTGCGGGCACATCCCCAGTGGGGAATATGCAGGAGGCAGCTGATCGATGTTTCTCTCTCATCGATGTTTCTAACTCTCTATCCCTCTCCCTTCCTCTCTGTAAAAAATCAATAAAATATATATTTTTTTTAAAAAAGACACTCAGAATATTTTAGGAAGAGGCACCTCCACTAAACAGCGCTCCACCAGGAAGGAGAGACCTTAAACACAGGCAGATGAAGGACTCACGGAAGCTGGTCCTTTCCACGTGGCCCTGTGAAGGCCAAGGGGCAGGTTCCCGCTCAGAGGAGCAGGCGGATGGGCCTCCCGCCCCTTAGCCATTTCCCTTTTAGCCTCTGCATCTGCACAGCGTTGCTGGGTGAGCTTGTGTGCTCCTGTAGGATTGTCCGTTAGCGTCTTGCACAGGCGGGTGATGTGATGGGATGTGACTGGATGTGCAGCCCTGATGTCCAATAGCCGGGTCGCTGTCAGCACTGCCGCTGGTGGGGTGAGCCCAGGCGGGCTGTCCCCCTCAGGGGCTCTGGCCGCTCAATGTGAAGCTGAGAAAAAAACTGGAAATATATGCAGCCGAAGGGATCACCACTGCTGGTCGTCACTTTCACTGTCTACTTGCTGTGTCACTGCGTTTTCATGTTTATAATGCGTCTGTACCACCTTCCAAGGGAAAATGTCAACAGGCTACTGATACATTTTGTTTGAATTAAGATTAATTATCTTAGATTGTATTTTTAAGAAAATGTGCTGGAATAAGTGGATAGCTATATGCCCAAAAACCTTGAGACAGATATAAACTTAAAATGAATTATAGGTTTAAACGTAAACTGTAAATCTATAGAGATTTTTAAAGAGAACGTAGAATATTTTTGTGACCCAGGGTAGGCAAAGATAACACCCAAAACACAATCTGCTCAGAGGAAAACGTGATAAGGTTGGCTCCACCGAAATTAATGGCCTCTGCTTTTCAGGGGCCTGAAGAGATAAGGGCAGACGGGGAGATAGGCCTTTTAGCCCGGGTGTATGAAGAACACTCGAGGCAAATATAAGAAAAATATTGAACCATTTAAAGGTGGAAAAACACTTTTCATAGACACCTCAGCAAATCCCCCGTCCGTGTGCCCCTCCCAGCGGTGCCTCTGCCAGCGCCAAAGGCCGGAGCCCCATCGAGACTCGGGTGCCCTCTGGGAGCGCCATCCAGCCCCCCTCACGGCTGTAACTTTTGACAAACAATCTCCTCCTCCCTCCTGTCTCTCAAGGATGGCATTGAACTCACTAGCACTGCAAAGCACTCAACACTCTGCAAAGTGCCTTCCTCTTACCTCGGACTCCCAGTCTCATAAAAGACGCGGGTCATGACTATTAAAATCCCCCTGCCTGCTGCCTGTTGTTGTCATGATGAGAGTATTAACTCGGTGGGGATTTGTACTCTTCCAAGGCGGCCTCCAAGGCTCTCTCTCAGTGGACTTCGCTAGCCTCCCCCACGGCGCGGACAACAAAAGGGCCCAGAGGGGGCACAGCATCTGCATTCTGAGGACAGGTGCCTTGGGGAGCCCCCTACCAGCCTCCTCCCTGAGCTGAGCGCCTTTAGGCGGATGAAAAGAGAGGACAGGTCCCCACCATGCCCGCTCAGGCCCCTCTGCTCTCCGTCTGCGCTCACCCATGTCTTTGAGCCCAGGGACCGCTGTGAAGAAGCTCCTGAGGGCACTCATGCCCCGTGTGCCTCTCAAGAGCCCCCTGCGGGATGGCACCCCTCCCCCTCAAGCTCCCCCCTCCCCCGCCCCACTCCCACTTGCTGAATTGAAGTCCTGAGTTTCAAGACTCCATCCAGCTTCACCCGCTCCGAGAACCCACACAAACAGAAGGGACGCTTTCTCCGGGGTCACCTCCGTGCCCCGCATCTTCTCGCCTGGGCCTGACGCCTGGGCCCAGCGGCTCGGGTGGGGAATGGCATTCAGTTTCCTCTCCGGTGGAAGTCTGGTCCTAGGCCGGTCGGGCCACCGCAGGCCCATCACCCCCCTCCTTGCTGGCCCATCACCCCCGGCACACGCTGTCCTCAAGGTCGCCTGTGAGTTTCGGTGCTTCCTGCAGCCCCACCCCTCAAGCCCACATTCCACGCAGGAAGGCATTGCTCTGCGCTAAAACCAGCACTTGTCACGATGAAGCGCTGCCCTGTGATGAGCCTCACGCATGCCGTCGGTGCCATTTCTCAGCAGAGGACGGTGAGGTGCATGGTCCCCACGTCACAAATGAGAAAACTTAAGTCCACGAAGGTTAATTAACACGCCCCATGTCACTGCTGACTCCCAGGCTCAACTCACACCCGTAACTAATGGCTCAGAAACAAAAACCTACCGCTTAGCGGTCTGCTGCCTTCCCTTAGGAGGCGGGGCTCGAACCCGGTACACAGATGAGGTGACATTTACGCAAGGCAGCACCCAGCAGCCCAGGGCCCGCAGGTCGATTGAAACGGAACGGGACACTTGCAGACACGTGTCACTGAGTAACTGGGGACACCCGGGCCGCTAATACACGACCAAGGGCAGCGCTGGCCTCGCACTTAGCCTGCTGAGGGAGGAGGACAGGATGGGCCACGCGCCCACGCTGCTGGGGGAATGGCGTGTCCTATGTGATTGTTCCCTGTGCAACAGGCGATGATGGATCCCTGGGGGGGGGGGGGGTCGTTCCATCACGACCTCGTCCCCCTGAAGGCAGCCGCCTCTCCAGACAGGCACTCAGGGGGCCCTGACTGTGCGCTGAGTTTTCCTTCACTCGCTCCCGCTTCAGGCTTCCCACCCGCTTCCGTGTCAGCTGAAGTCGGACGAGACCAGGAGAAGTTAACAGGAAGCACGTGGGTTTCTGTCTCGCTACATCATCCGCACGTGTGGGGATTCAGGCTGAGGGTGGACAGTGGCCGGGTTGTGAGGAAGCTACTCCCTGCCTTGGAAGGGGTCTTAGTTGATTCTTAGAGGAGTTTTTATCTTCACATAAACCGCTTTGGTGTTCCAAGGAGGACCCCTTCTTTGTGATCAGAAACGGTCGGTGACCCCAGAAATGGGTAGGACCGTCCCCTTCCCCTGCTGCCCCTGTGTCAGCCTTTCCTCTCTGCCACTCGCCGTGTCCTCTCTCCTACCCGCCCTGGGTCCTCTCTCCTACCCGCCCTGGGTCCTCTCTCCTACCCGCCCTGGGTCCTCTCTCCTACCCGCCCTGGGTCCTCTCTCCTACCCGCCCTGGGTCCTCTCTCCTACCCACCCTGCGGCCGATGTCCTCTCACCACCAGACACACCCCGGGCCCTGTACACCCACCGCTGACTGCGGACAAGTCAGGGTCACTCAGAGACATTATCAGGACCCATTAGGGACGGCTGCACGCTGGTTTTCTAAGTATTTAGAACATCCCCGAGTTGTTAAAAAGCACTTCTTGTGCTTCTCGCTTCTCTGTCAGCTCCGGGCCTCAGAACATATTATTCAGCAGGTAAAGCACGCGACCCCCTCCCCGCCCCCCTCAGCAGCTGGAACCAGAACCCCGATAGTGTGATTTCTCAGATCCTCGGTGATTGGTCTTTTAATCTTAGTTAACCCTTTTAGAATAAAAGTGAAAAATCATTTTGGCATCTTCAACAAATTTTTGTTATTCCTAAAAAGATAGTATAGTTTAAAAAATGTTTTTATTGATTTCAGAGAGAGGAAGGGAGAGGGGGAGAGAGAGAGAGAAACACCAGTGATGAGAGAGAACCATGGATCCGCTGCCTCCTGCACGCCGGCTACTGGGGATGGAGCCCACCACCCAGGCACGTGCCCTAACCGGGGACGGAACCCTGCCCTCTGGGTTCATGCATCAGTGCTCCACCACGGAGCGGGCAGTGTACGCTATAAAGCAGACACACAAGTTCCTCGAGGGATCTGAGCTTCCGCTGACGGGCCACGGCGGGGAGGGCTGCGCTGTGAGCTGTTTGTCCAGCGACAGCGCGAATCCTTGGGACACAGTGCACATCGAGGTCTCACTGTCAGCAGCAGCAAGAGCATTTCCTTTAAAAAGTGTATTTTTGTTGATTTCAGAGAGGAAGGGAGAGAGAGAGAGTGAGTGAGAGAGAAACATCGACGATGAGAGAGAATCATGGATCGGCTGCCTCCTGCACGCCCCCCTACCCGCAACCCGGGATGTCCCCTGAGCAGGAATCGAACCGAGAGCGACCTCCTGGTTCATAGGTTGATGCTCAACCACCGAGCCACGTCTGTGGAATCTTAGTGCTTCCCCGAGGAAGGGGCTCTGCCGCGGTAGCCGCTCTGGTCTTCAGCGCTGGCCGTCCGACCGGTCCTGGTTCGGATCTCTCACCCGCAGAACTCGCTGGCCCGCGCCCTTGC
>PVJC01035793.1:0-18098 GCA_004026665.1 Murina feae
GAGTGTGTATTCTTAGTAATGTGCTTTCAGCAGAAACTTAGAGCTCAGTGTTTGGGCTGACTTTACTTTTAGCTCCTATTTTATGATTCTTCACAATAATATAAGCCCTTTGTGTCTCTGGTTTTCAGCACATTAGAAAGAACATAGTCATTTCCCCTCATTTTAGAGGCAGTTGGAAGAATAACAAAAAGCTGATTGAAAGTTGTTGAGTTCAAATCCTGACTCTTCAGGTAGGCCTCTGTTTTGACGGGGGTTTGGTGATTATGCATACTTATTACATTCTATACACTGTGAGTTAGTGTGGAAGTGTGTCTGGGTCTATGGCATGTGTGATTATCTGATTTTGTTTGTGTGTGTGAGCACTATGTGTAAGAGGGAGTATATAGTCTGAGGCAATACACCTTTCCTCTTTAATCTTTGTGTTCCATCTGGCTCCTGGGTAGCTTTCAGTCTTGTGGAGGAAAGAGTAATTGAGCTAGGTACCAGAGAGGGCTACATTCAGGTGGTATGGGAGCAGGTAGGAGGCTAACCCAGAGGACAGACAGATGAGGAGGTTTCTGGCAAGGCTTGAAAGGAAGATATCTAAACTAATATAATGTGAAAAATTAGCAAGAGTTAGCCTAGTCAAAAGTAGTTGTTAGTTCTAGGGAAAGACAGCAGCAAGCTAAAAGGTGAAAGCAAAGCATAAGAAAGAACTAGCAGGGGTAGGAGATAACCTGGAGGAAAAATATCGTCTCTTTTCTACATTCTCAAACATATTGCATCAAGTTGCAATAGCAGTTTGAAAATATTTTTATTTTAAATATAGCAAAAAAGGAAGGAGGTGGTTGAAAAACTTTCTCTTCTAAAAAAATAGAATTTTAAAATACTTTGTGTCAACTGATGGTCCTTGGTACCATCAACAGGAATCCCCAGTTTGGGGTGCAGTGAAGTAGGAAACTTCATTCAGTGTAAACAGTTTAATTGAGATGTATCAGTGATGACAGAAAATCTTTACCGACTGTGTACCGCACGCCCCACCCTGGGGTTCAAGCCTGCAACCCAGGCATGTGCCCGGACCATGAACTGAAACATGACCTCTTTCGTAGGTTGATGCTCAGCCAGTGGGCCACACTAGCCAAGCTTGTGTTGTGTTCTTAAGTTGCTTATTCGCAACCAACTTGGGTCCACTCCAGGAAAACATGCTGATAGAATAAAGAAATCTCACATGGTGAGAACTAAGAGATAGCAATGGACATCCCTGTAGGATATCTTCCTCTCAGCAGTTTTGTGCCTGTGTGTTTATTAACTGCATTTATCAGAGTTAGGTTTATTTCTTGGTAGTTGCCATTATATCCTACATATCGGTATTTGGTATTTTTCTCTTAGATTATATACAGTTTAGGGCACTGATTTGTTTTGGAGGCTGTTTTTGAACAACTTAGCTCCAGCAATATTTGGGGCATTTTCTTTCATTATTTTTTTTTTCTTTGAACTTTTTGTTTGATTTTTGAATTCTTCTTTTCTCTATATGCAAACTCTTAACATATTCTGATCAATTGGCCATTTAACATGTTTTTTCCCCCTTTCTTATTCAATTTAGAAAGAAGACTCAATAGGGAAACAGACTTTGTTTTAGAAATGAGTGAGGTAAGTTAAATATGTACTAGCTGCCTATAGGTCAGAATGAAAAACCAAGACAATGTTAGGAATGTACTTTATACGAAGACCTTAGGACTTTGTCCTTCAGCTATTTACTCATACTACATTCTTTCTATTTTGTTCTCTAACCTGGTCATTTTTTATTATGTAAGCAAATACCAATGTTTCATACAGATTTAATATTGGGTCTTTCTAGATGTTATAAGGGAGCAAACACAAGCTTGGATTTGTTTTCAGTATCCCTGTGAAATAAACTCAGAATACTAAGACTTGAATACTTTCATAGAGTGTAATGCCGGTATAATATGTGACAGCTTTTTATGTTGCAATTATTAGTATGTGAATAGTGCTTATTGATGACTATGCCAAGGTTCCAGTAATTCAACCTGAGTTAAGTAAACATATTAAATAAAATAATAAATAATAAAATTAAATACTACCATATTTTCCAGCATATAAGACGACTTTTTAACCCTGGAAAATTTTTTCAAAAGTTGAGACAAAACTGCTGAAATGGTAGAAATGGTAGAGGGAGAAAGTAGAGGAAGTAGTTGGGTTGCTTTTCTCACTAGCCTTCTTGTTCGTTATTTGAGAAGATTTTTGAGATTTTCCTGGGTTAAAAGTCATCTTATACGCTGGAAAATGCGGTACTTGTAAAAAAACAGAATTTTCTCAACCAAAAGCCTTATTTGATTTACGTAAACTAACAATTAGGATTTCTCATATACAGAATGTAAGCATTCTGAAGGTACCTCAGACAAAATAATCTTTCTGGTACGTGTCCTTGAATTGAGTTAAGGGGGACCAATAAGATAACAAAAATATATATATTTCTTTAAAAAATAGCTTTTTATGAATGATTGAAATTCCCACACTGGGAAAGAAAGTCTATCAGAGTAAGTTGGCTGTGTGCTAGTTATTAGCAGGATAAACTGGTTGACTAAAGATTCCCAGAAGTTCTGCAATTCCTTTAAAAGTTCAATGACCAAAATGCTGACAGAAACAGAATATGAAAACTAAAGAGACTATGGAAATCATATAGTCCAGTAATTTTTACAGTATAATTTGTAGACCACCTGAAAAAGAATTACATGAAAACCTCCCTCAAAATGCAAACTTTTGGGCCCAACCTCAGATTACTAATCAGGACTCTTCAGGGTAATGTTTAGAAGTTATGATATTTAAAAAGCACCCAGGTGATTCTTATTGCCATTAAAGTTTGAAAACCACTGTCATAAAATAGTCTCCACAACTAAAGTGATATCATGTGACACTGAGAACATACTTAATGAGTAAGTGAATCAAGATAATTATCTAGAAAATAAAGAACATGAAAAAATCAAGTCTCCATTTCTTTAGAGCATTCTGAGGAAAGATTTATTTTATAAGATTGAACCAGTTTACGTGATAATAAATATATTGTCATTTTGTTCATATTGGCATAATAAAAATATACTCCACAGATTTTTTTATGTATTTCTTAAGTTAACTGCAGTTACAGTTTACATTCTTTGCTTCTGTGTTTATCTTTCATATTCATATATACTCTAGACTTAAATTTCTATAACAGAAAAATAATTTCTTGTCATCTTTATGCTGTTCCTTATCCCTTTGCAAACTTCAAGAGCAATGGATATTGCTTCCTTGCCTTTAACCTCAGATAGGACTTTAATTCAAAAAATTTTGTTCACATTTTTAAGGCTTTACAATTGGTTTATCAAACTCAGAAAAATTCAACTATAGCATTTTAGTAATATCATATGCCATAGTTTATGGGGTTTTTGTTTTTAGTGTTGCTGATATTGAACTTGTTGACATAGTAAGGATAGTCTGATTTGAAATATTCATACTTTAGCTGACTTACAATATATTCAGCATCAGAAAAGACAGTTTTAGGGTTAAACAATGGAAAAGGCAGGCATTGTGGAAATGTGTCCCTCCCACATGCTCATCTGTATGGAATCAGTGGAGAACATGTGGGCAGTTTGAACTTTCACTCTCATCAATAGTAACAAGGTGCTCAATTCTTTTGTGCTGGCTTGTTGTCAGAGATAGCCTAGTGGAAAGCCATGAGTTTCACCATTACTGTCTAGAAGTAGAGAGGCCCATCCTCACACCACTCCCTGCCATGGTGACAGTGGAAGCCATGTAGGGAGCAGTTAGGAGGCATCTTTCCAGACTGTTTGGGATCAGCGAAGGCCTAATAGTAAGCTTGAACTTCCACCCCTACCCAGTACTAATGAGAAACCCTTCCACCATTCAACCAGCTCTCCATATCCACTGAGGCTCAGAAGGAAACCTGGAATTCTACCCCCAACAGGTTGTAAGGCCTCACTCCACTTACCCCATCAGAGTGGTGTCAGAGAAGTCTTAGTAGTGAGTCTTCAGTTTTAGTAAAACAGGAAATTTAAATGAAATCTACAGTCTTATACCATAATACCCTACAAGTTTAGATTTCTATAGAAAAATCATATATAATACCAAGAACCAGAAGGATATCAACTTGAATGAGACAAAACAAGCAATAGATATTAATGTTGAGGTGACACAGATGTTAGAATTTATCTGATTAAGGTTTTAAAGCAACTATCATCCAAGTGCTTCAGTGAGCAATCATGAACATACTTCATACATAAAAAAGTAGAAAGTCTCAGCAAAAATATAACAGAAGTTTTAAAGAAGAACCTATGGGAAATTTGAGAATTGAAAAATAGATAATTTAAATTAGAAAAAACTCAACATAAGGATCACTGAATTTGGAGATAGAATAGAAATTACCCAATCTAAACAGAAGAGAGGAAAACCTTGAATAAAATGAACAGAGTCTCAGGCACCTGTGGGACTATAACAAAAGATCTTGTATTTGTGTTACTGAAAACCCGGGATAGCTGGAAATATCTCAGTTTGTTAAAATACATAAATCTACAGATTCAAGAAGCTGAAGGAACTCCAAACAAGATAAACTAAGAGAAATTCACATCAATTGAACTAAAACTGGTTTGGAAAACTAAATATATAAAAAAAAATTTTTTGAAAGCAGTGAGAAAACACACCTTAACTATAGAGGAAAAGTAATTAAAATTACAGTAGCTTTCTCATCAGAAACCCAAGGAAGTGTTACAATTATTTTAAGTGGTCAAAAAAGTGCCAATCCAGAATTATATAGTCAACTAGGGGCCTGGTGCACAAAAATTTGTGCACTTGAAGGGGTCCCTCAGCCCAGCCTGTGCCCTCTCAAAGTCTGGGACCCCTCGGGGGTTGTCCACCTGCTGGCATGCCTGGCCAGCCTGGGTGAGGGTTTGAGGGCCGTTTTCAGGCTGCCCAAAGCTCCCATCAACCCAGCGAGGCTGGCTGGAATCAAGTTTCTGGGGTTTATTTATCTTCTATAATTGAAGCTTTGTTGCCTTGAGCAGAGGCCTAGTCAGGCAACAAAGCCTCCTGTTTGCTTCAGCTCCGTGGATTCTATAATTGAAACATTGTTGCCTTAAGCAGAGGCCCGGCTGGCCTAGGCAGGCAGTTTCAACTCCATTGCTGGTGCAATGGAAGTCTCCTATTTGCTCTAGCTCCGTGGCTGCTGGCCGCCATCTTGGCTGGGTTAATTTGCATACAGCCACTCTGATTGGATGGTGGGCATGGCTTGGCTGGTGGGCATGGCTTAAGTGTGTTGGAGTGATGATTAATTTGCATATTACTCTTTTATTAGATTAGATGAAAGTACCCTTTGCTATCAACAAAAAATCAAGACATTCTCAAATGAAGGAAGACTAATGAAAACTTTTACCAGCATATCTACCCTAAAAGATTGGCCAAAATAAGTTCTTTAACAGAAATAAATGACAAAATTAATATCGTGACATGGGTAACGAGGAAAAAAAGCAGGAAGAGTAAAAATATTACTAAATGCAATAGACTTTCTCCTCTGAGTTTTAAAAATTATGCTTGACTATTGAAGTAAAAATTTTTAACAATTTCTGATGTTCTCAAAGTATACAGAGAAATATTTAAGATAATAATAAATAAAGAGTTTTGGAGATATAAATAGAAATGAGGGTTATATACTTCACTTGATAGATAAAACATACATATTGTGGGTTGTAATGTGAAAACCCACCACTTAAAAAACTATACATAAAGTGATACACTCAAAAACTGCTTAAATAAATCAAAATGGAATTATTAAGAAAGTTCCAATAACCGAGAGGAATTCATGCAAAATAAAATAGAGAACTATAACACTGAGAACAAACAGGAAACAAAACAAAAAAATAAAATGGCAGAATTAATTCCTAATCAATTACATTAAATGTAAATAGTCTAAACACACTAATTGAAAGATAGATTTGCAAAGTAGATTAAAAACATCAAAGTTAAAGGATTAAAAACATGACTGAAAATATATACAAACATTAATAAAAAATGGGAGAGCTAAATTAATATATAAAGTATACTTTGTAGCAAAGAAAATCACCATGGAAAGAGCAGGACATTAATAGAATCATTAGAAGTGTCTATCCAACATTAAGATATAGGTAAGATATATGTACCAAGAAATATCATCATAATATATGAAGCAAAATAATAGAATGGGAAGTAGTAATACACAAGTCTGTAATTACAACTGGAAACTTCACTCCTGTCTCAACAATAGATGACACAACTAAAGAGAAAACCAGCAAAGATGTAGATTAACTTAATACATCAACCAACAGGATATAATTGCCATTTATAGACTGTTCCATTTGACAGTAAGAGAATACACATTCATTTCCAGTACTTGTGGAACATATGCCAAGATAAAACAAACCTCAACAAATTTAAAATAATTTAAACACAGAGTGTTTTTTGACCACAATAGAATCAAATTAATCAGAATGATAACAGGAATATCTCCAACAATTAGAAACTAGACAGCATACTTCTAAAGAATTCATGGGTCAAAGAAAGTCTCAAGGAAAACGCAAAACAAAACATTGAACCAAATAAAAGTGAAAATGCAACATGGTAACATTTGAGGGTTGTAGCCAAAACAATGCTGCTATCTGAGTTAATGGAATCATTCAAGGTCCACAGGCAGATAGCATCCCATACCAGTGAAATAGCATTTTGAGTATTTATTTACTTCCCACTGTTTCAGTAATGTCATCAAACGTTTGAAAGGCCTAAAATAATCTATTGATTCTGCCCTTTCTTTTGGTCCTATTGATAATTCAGCATCATTAAAAGAATGGACATCCTTGCTGTTTCTCTGTACTACCATGGTTCTTAACCATTTCTTGTGTCTCAGGTGGTGGTGCTGTTTGTATGATTTGGTAAAGGTACCTCCAAAATTCTCATTCCCTCTCAAGCTCTCTCTCTTCACACACACACATCTAATAAAACAGTAATATGCATCTAATCTAATAAAAAAATTAATATGCAAATTGACCCTCACTTCTTCATACCCACAAGCCATGACCAAAAGCCACGCCCACCAACCAATCAGGAGCTGATATGCAAATTAACTAAGATGGCAGAGACCAAAGAGCTGGATTTGTCCCAGGCAATGAAGGAAGCCAGGGCCCTATGGGCCCTGAGTTCTACTCAAGGCTACAAAGTTTCAGTTATAGAAGATAAACCCCAGATACCTGCTGGGCTGGGACCTTGGGTTGCAGGTGTGGGGGTGGGGGGGAGGAACTAAGGCAACAAAGTTTCAATTATAGGAGTTAAATAAATCCCAGATACCTGCTTCCAGCCAGGCCCCCCAGTAGGGACCCAAGCCCTAAAGGGGCTGTGGGCAGCCTGAAATGGCCCTCTGCCCCTCACCTAGGCTGACCAGGCCCACAGTGAGGACCCAAACCCTGAAGGGGCTGTGGGCAGCCTGGAACGACCTTCTGCCCCTCACGCAGACTGCCCAGGCACCCCAGTATGAACCCAAACCCTGAAGGGGCTTGGGCAGCCTGAAACAGCCCTCTGTCCCTCACCCAGACTGGCCACATCCCCATGGGGTGAGGGTTCCCACTGGGGGTCTTGGCCAGCCTGCAAACAGCCATCAGCCCCTCACCCAGGCTGGCCAGGCATGCCAGCAGGTGGACATCCCCCGAGGGGTCCCAGACTGCAAGAGAACACAGACTTGGCTGAGGGACTCCCCCCCCCAAGTGCACAAGTTTTTGTGCACCAGGCCTCTAGTACACACATATACACCCACACTTGCATGAATACGCACGCACGTGTATACACATATATAGACACAGTTTTGCATTTCGTTTCAGATGTTTCAGAGCTCCCCTGAATTGCAGGTTTAGTATTTTTGCAGAAAGAAGCTAGAGCTTTTGTTGTTGAACATTATATGCTCCCCTCTTGCATCATTATTAATAGCATTGTATCTTCCTTACGTGCTAATTGCAGAGCCTGAGCAGCAGAGAGACCAGCTTGCTCCTCAATGACACAATATCGGTAAGTGATGATCAGTACTATGCTTTCTCTCTTTTTTTTTTTTTTAAATTATTATTACATAAAGCTTTACAAAGATTAGTACATATATCTCTTTTTCCCCCTGCCCTTCCCCCCACCTCCCCTACCCCCCAGTGTTTTGTGTCTATTGGTTATGCTTAAATGCATACACAAAAGTCCCATGTCTGATCTGTTACCCCCCCACCAACGTCCCTGTCCTTGTTGCTGTAATTTGACAGTCTGTTTGATGTTGCTCTGCCTCTGAATCTATTTTTGTTCACCAGTTTATAATGGTTATTATTATCCATAGATGAGTGAGGACATGTGGTATTTTTCTTTCATTGACTGGCTTATTTCACTTAGCATTATGTTCTTTTTAAATTAAATTTACTAGAGGCCCATTGCAGGAAGATTCCTGTAAGAATAGGGCTTCCTGAGCCGGACCAAAGCAGAGAAGAGGGAAGCCGCCCTTCTCTGCTGCCTCGCTTCCTCACGTCTCTGCCGCTTTGCTCTCCCGTCTCCACAGTTTCTGCAGCCTCGCTCCCTCCTATCTCTACTGCCTCAGCTCCCTCCTTTCTCGGCTGCTTTGCTCCCTTCTGCAGCACTTGGCTTCCTTCTAAGCTATCTTCAGTCTTCACTCCGCACCTGTGTATGCAAATTAACCACCACTCTGATTGGTAAGTTAAGTAAACATATTACTTATGTAATATGTGGCTTGGCGTGGCTTGGCTTGTGGGCATGGCTTAGGTGTCTCAGAGTGATGGTTAATTTGCATGTTACTCTTATTTGATTAGATTGGGTTGACATTGGTTATAAGATTATATAAGTTTCAAGTGTCGATTTCTTTTTTTAAAATAAAGGAATTTTTTAATTGGCTTTAGAAAGAGGGAAGGAGGGAGGGAGGGAAGATGGGAGGGAGGGAGTGGGGGAAGAAGGAAGGGAGGGAGAGAGAAAGAGAAAAAGAGAGAGAGAGAGAGAGAGAGAGAGAGAGAGAGAGAGAGAGAGAGAGAGAAAGAAAGAAAGAGAGAGAGAGAGAGAGAAAGAGAAAGAAATAGAGCTCGAGAGAGTTCTCCCAGCCTCTTCCCCTCTGACAGCTAGCTGTCAGTCTGGTCTCTGTATCTATTAATCTGTTTCAAATTTGTTTATTTACTTTGTTCATTAGATTCCATATATAAGTGAAATCATATGGTACTTGTCTTTCTCCCACTAGCTTATTTCACTTAACCTAATACTCTCCAGGTCCCTCCATGATGTTTGAAATCTTTTCTTTAATCCTGGGCAGGATTTGTTAACTCTCTGTCAATTGCTTCACAGCCTGCAAAGAGATACAATTTGTTCCTGAGGCGACGTCTTATGGTAAAGCAGTGCTGAATGCTGCTGCTTATGCTTGGATAGCTGTAATGATAGTCTGAGTCATTTTTATCCCAAAGAATAGTATTGATTTTGGGGTGGGTACTGATTCTTCTTCCCTGGCAATTGAAGTTTTAGAATGGTGACTATTAATATTTTTGTCTTGTTTATTTTTTATCTGATTAAAGCTATGAGACCTCTTCCTAAAAATGTGTACGTGTATTTTATATATATATATATTACACAATATATATATTACACATTATATATATGTGTGTGTGTGTGTGTATATATATATATATATATATATATATATATATATACACATACATACATACTAGGGGCCCAGTGCACAAAATTTGTGCACTTGGGGGGTCCCTCAGCCCAGCCTGTGCCCTCTCTCAGTCTGGGACTCCTCGGGGGATATCCACCTGCTAGCATGCCTGGCCAGCCTGGGTGAGGGGCTGATGGCTGTTTGCAGGCTGGCCAAGCCCCCCAGTGGGAACCCTCACCCCATGGTGGTGTGGCCAGCCTGGGTGATTGGCTGAGGGCCAGCCTGGGTGATGGGCTGAGGGTTCGGGTCCCTACTGGGATGCCTGGGCAGCCTGGATGAGGGGCTAATAGCAATTTTCAGGCTGTCCATAGCCCCTTCAGGGTTCGGGTCCCTACTGGGATGCCTGGGCAGCCTGGGTGAGGGGTTGAGGGCTGTTTTCAGGCTGCCCACAACCCCTTCAGGATTCGGGTCCCTACTGGGGTACCTGGCCAGCCTGGGTGGTGGGGATGTGGGCTGTTTGCAGGCTGGCCACAGCTCCCATTGACCCAAGGTCCCAGCGAGGCCACTGGCTGGAAGCAGGTTTCTGGGGTTTTTTTATCTTCTATAATTGAAACTTTGTTGCCTTGAGCAGAGGCCACAGCCTGCCTAGGCAGGCAATGAAGCCCCCTGTTTGCTTCAGCTCCGTGGCTTCTATAATTGAAACTTTGTTGCCTTGAGCAGAGGCCACAGCTGGCCTAGGCAGGCAGTTTCTTCCATCACTGGCCTCTTGTTTGCTCTAGCTCTGGGGCTGCCGGCCACCATCTTGGCTGAGTTAATTTGCATATGGTTGTTCTGATTGGCTCATGGGCATGGCTTGGCTGGTGGGCATGGCTTAGGTGTAACAGAGTGAGGGTTAATTTGCATGTTACTCTTTTATTAGATAGATATGCATATACACACACATACATATGGTACATAGATATAATTTACATACTATTTCAGAACTCCCATCAGGAATCCAAGTCTCTGAACTTCAGAATAATAACATAATTTAAAGAAAAGGTCCCAGATTTATAAAAGGCTCATTATATATAGGCATTTCTAAGGGCAAATCAAATATAAACACAAACTCGTGTACACACACTGCAAAATATCTTAATGTCGCGTCTTGGGCAAAACAAAACAACAATGGGTTTTAATAGTATCTGGTTATATATAAAAAATTATCAGGTTTTTCTACCCCAGTGGCTTCAATTAGTTTTTGTTAACAGTGTTGGCACATACCTCTTGGTGATTTATAAGGCTACAAGTGATTTTTCCTTAATTTAAAAATGTTTACAGTTTATAGTCAGGGCACAACATAATGACAGAAGTTTGGGTTTTCCCATGTAGCCTTTGGTTTTCAGTAGAAGGGAAGTGTATATACCCATTTTGACTGAACCCTCAGGAAAATAATTGGAGTCACTATTCTTGTAGCTACTTGTTTATTTCTTAATAGTCAAATACTCTGTGATTTTTATTGATTTCTATGTGTACATTTTCTGTTACCAGAACTATCCATGGACCTAAATTTAGCTTTTCCAAATAGTAAGAGCACTTTTAAATGTATGTTGATTCCTTTTATAAAATGCCATGCAAAATAGCTTTCACAGATTTACAGCAAAAGGATTATTGTTTTTCCCCTGTATTTTTTGTTTTGACTATATTTATCCTAATCAATTATTTTGACCCCAGTTAGCTTCCATGAGTTCCAGTGAATTTCATGTTAATACGATGATGATTTACAAAAGAGCTCAAATTGTTTATTTTGTTTACTTTTACTTTTCTAATGATTTATAATCAGTGTATAAGATAACAGCTTGAGTTTTCTCAGGGTTTTTTATTTTCTTGTAGGAAAAGGGGGATGATTATGTAATCCTTTTGGGGCATAGAGAACTCAGACATAATATTTGAGTTATTATATTTTGATATTTAACCTTTATACTCCCTAAATATTTTTGTTTCTTAATCTATTTTTCCACTCATTTCCTTCTATACATTGGAAACTACATATTTTCCAGATGCATCAACTAACTATGTGTTCATATAGATAAAATGCAGCTACTTTGTTCATGAAACACAGATCATACATGAGATTTTTGTCTTATCTATACATGACTGATCAGCACACATTCCTTTATATGGGAGGATTGCCTGGCTAGACTGAAAAACAGCATAGAGCACCATAAAAGAAATTCACAAACTGATATAAACACCAGTTATGAAAATTTTTAAAATCTAGTTCTTCATTCACAGGTTAAATACAAGACAGTTGTCTATATTATAACTGCATCACAGAGTTGCAGAGACCAGGAACATCCACTGCCTATCTGCTTATATCATTCTAAGTATTATATGTGGCTATTCCAAGTATCTAATCTAATAAAAGAGTAATATTGAAATTGACCATTTCTTCGGGACGTCTAAGCCATGCCCACCAGCCAATCAGAGCGACTGTATGCAAATTAACCCAGCCAAGATGGAGTCTGGCAGTCAAGGAGCTAGAGTAAACAGCAGGCTTCCGTTGCAACAGGAGTAAACTGTCTACCTAGGCTGGCTGGGCCTCTCTCTGCTCACTGCAACATAGTGGCAATTATAGAAGCCATGGAGCTGAACCAAACAGGAGGCTTCCGTTGCACCAGTGATGGAGGAAACTGCCTGCCTAGGCTGGCTGGGCATCTAGTAAGGCAACATTCTTTCAATTATAGAAGCCACGGAGCTGAAGCCAACAGGAGGCTTCGTTACCTGCCTAGGCCTTGGCTTAAAGCAATAGTGTGTCAATTATAGAAGATAAATAAACCCCAGAAACCTGCTTCCAGCCAGCCTTGCTGGGACGTTGGGTCAATGGGAGCTGTGGACAGCCTGAAAACAGCCCTCAGCCCCTCACCCAGGCTGCCCAGGCACCCCAGTCGGGACTCAAAACCTGAAGGGACTGTGGGCAGCCTGAAAATGGCCCTCAAGCCCTCACCCAGGCTGGCCACACCCCAATGGGGTGAGGGGCCACACTGGGGGTTTGGCCAGCCTAAAACAGCAATCAGCCCCTCACCCAGGCTGGCTAGGCATGCCAGCAGGTGGATATCCCCCTAGGGGTCCCAGACTGTGAGGGGGCACAGGCCAGGCTGAGGGACCTCCCAAGTACACAAATTTTTGTGCACTGGGACCCTAGTTACTTATAAACCAAGAAGAGACTCAATCAGATATGAAGTTCCTTCTTTCTAAAGCTCTCTAGTGTCCTTGCGGTTTTGAAAGGGAAGGCACTAATGAACTATACAACATGTGAAAGTTGAATTTGAAAGTTTGATTATTATACCAAGAGAATCAATAATACAAATTTAAACAAAGGATTGATTTTGGCTCACCTAAGAAATTGATGTTGAAAGGGGATTTGCATGAGACTTTACTTATAGTGAAGCCAGCCTTAAGCTACCTGCTTCCTAATTTTTTACTGCACTTTCATTTTATTTGAACCTTTCAAAAGTTGAATTAGAAAGTGCCAATTTTATGACATCATAATATAGTGAGATTCATTAACTAACCCTAAAGTAGTGTGTGACCATTAATTATTTGTTGAACTAATTGGCATGTTGTTTAATGAAGATAGCAAGTCTCTCTGAATGTACATTTTGGGAACAGTGTATACATATATCCATTCTATATTTGGTATAATTGCATCACTTTTGTTGTGTATGCTTGTTAATATACTCAGTTTCATCTTGAATCCTTGTTATTTAATAAACATCTCCTTTATGAAACTTAGTTTTCTAAAATAAGCATAAATTTATGTTGATGGAAACTGGTTACTTGTCTACAGTTATCATTTTAGGATTGAAGAAAAATTAGATGGTGACCCAATTTTAGCTGATTAAGGATATCATGATTTTGCCATTTGAAAATAAATCTGTTCTGTCATTCATGTCTCCTCCAGTTTGATAAAGATAAACAAAGCAAAGACTCCACCTTCTTCCGAGATGGGATTAGACAAATCGATTTTGTGCTTTCCTATGTTGATGAAGTAAAGAAAGACGCTGACCTAAAGATAGTAAGTATTTATGAGAAAGAAATGATAATAATAGAAAGAAGCACATTCTGTAATTGGACAGGTATGTTCCCAATGAATTATATTTCAAAACTCAGAGGCCTCTGAAGTGTTACCGAAAGCCGAACCTGGTTAAGAAGACTACAAAATAGGCAGCCTAAGGATGAATGAATGTGTAAGATCAGTTTTATTTTTTGGATATATTATAGACTAACTTCTTTTTCCTCTTCGAAGTTACTTCTTCTATTTTTATATAGTTTAGCTTAAATGTTAATTGTTACCTCTAAAATTTGAGTTATATGTCTAAACATAACATATAATTTTGTATGCAATTTTTGTTTCAATTTTCATTAATCAACTCTATCTGAAATCTGCTTTAAATTATGCTCTGTTCCTTATCTTATTTTCTCTCCATTATAACATGTCCCTTTCTGAACTTACTAATTTTTTTTTAACTTAATTGCTGTGTCAAACACCATAAATTAAGTTCATAAGACCAAGGACTTTGTCTTGTTCTTTGCTGTATACCCAAATGCCTAGGACAGTGGTTGGAGCATAATGGATGCTCTATAAATATTAGGTCCTTAATACTGTCTGGCAGTCATACTTTACTTGTTTATTCTGTTTTGCTCTCTACTTTCTTTGACCACTGTTTTTCAACTTTTCCTCTCTCCTCTCACCTCCAATTCCTCATCCTCATTTTCAAACTTAGCTGACCACACTTTTCTACTTCAGTGGGAAAGCTAAAATAAGTAGAAGAGAAATTCTAAATTCCCATCACATCTGTCCATTCACCAGCATCTTCACCTGCATAATATACTATTCTTCCTGTTATCATAGAAAAACTATTATTCTGCCTACAGCTAACACCTCCACTTGTACCCTGGATCCCATTTCTTCTTACCTACTCTTCCGGAGTCACCAATACCACCCCTAGGTTTGGTCATTCATTAGAAAGATACACATGCATTGTATATAGTCATACGCAATGGCCATGTTTCATTACAGTGACATAATAGAATAATGCATGAGGCAAAATCCAGAGGAAAACAAGTGCAAGCTCACAAGACTTTTCTTTCATTGGCGTGGTACAGAATGCACTTAATTCCTCGGGTAATGTGAAGTGTTGTCTACTAGGGATTTTCATTAAAGGCTAAGTGCCTTATTGGGGGCTGGTCACCTTCTCACCTTCTGCCTAGCGCATACTAACATGTCATAGTCCCAGATGGAAAGCAAATGATTAGCATAAACGGTACTGTTTGTATAAACAGTTAAGGTAAAGTGAGCAACTTTTATCACTTCTGGGAGTTGTGGGAATCCTCCTGAAAGCCAAGTTCCCAGACCTGAGCGCCACTCTTGCAGGCAGGCCTTTCTAAGGATAGCATTTTCTAGCCTGTAATACTAACTTCTTCGTATGTCTGTTAGGGATATTGCTCTTACAAGTCTTTCTCCTCTATTTTAAATTATATTTTGTGTTGTTCTTTACTGGGCCATTTTTTTAAACAAACAAATGTGCTGTTAATTCTTCCATATTAAAAAAAAAAAGCAAGAACAAATACTACCACTTGATCTCAATAAAAATAAATAAATACAATATCACCACTTGGTCAAATTAAAAAAATAAAATGTTATTTTAAAAAAGTAAACTCATGATAAATGCATTGTTAACAAGATGGGCAGCGGGGCTTTAAAAAATATTTTCTTATTCATAGATGAATGAGAATTATTCCTAGAACTAGTGGCCCGGTGCACAAAAATTTGTGCACTTGGGAGGTCCCTCAGCCCGACCTGTGCCCTCTCGGAGTCTGGGACCCCTCTGGGGATGTCTACCTGCTGGCATGCCTGGTTAGCCTGGGTGAGGGGCTGATGGCTGTTTGCAGGCTTGCCACCCCCCCCAGTGTGGACCCTCATCCCATTGGGGTGTGGCCAGCCTGGGTGCGGGTCTGAGGGCCATTTTCAGCCTTTTAGGCTGCCCACAGTCCCTTCAGGTTTTGAGTCCCTACTGGGGTACCTGGCCAGCTTGGGTGAGCGGCTGATGGCTGTTTGCAGGCTGGCCAAGCCCCCCAGTGGGGACCCTCACCCCATTGGGGTGTGGCCAGCCTGGGTGACAGGCTGAGGGGTGTTTTCAGACTTTCAAGCTGCCCACAGCTCCCATTGACCCAATGTCTCAGCAAGGCTGGCTAGAAGCAGATTTCTGGGGTTTATTTATCTTCTATAATTGATACACTGTTCCTTTAAGCCAAAGCCTAGGCAGGTAATGAAGCCTTCTGTTGGCTTCAGCTCTGTGGGTTCTATAATTGAGACAATGTTGCAAATATGGTGTTGCCTAGAGCCAAGAGAAGCCCAGGTGGCCGGCAAACAGTTTTACTCCTGCTGCAACTGAAGCTGCCTGTTTACTCAGCTCCATAACTGCCAGCCTCCATCTTGGCTGGGTTAATTTGCATACAGTCGCTCTGATTGGCTGGTGGGTGTGGCTTAGACGTCCTGAAGAAATGGTCAATTTCAATATTACGCTTTTATTAGATTAGATGAGATGGTTCAACTTTGAATATAGTCCTGTTTTGTTTTTATATATGTTAGTGTGAATTAAGCTTGTCTAGATAAATAAATTGATTGTAATAAAAAGATTATTGCTTTAGCAATTTTAATCTTTTTTTGAAATCTTGAATTATACAAATTGCAAAGTGTAAAAGTAGTGTTTAATGGTCTATGAACTAATAATCCTATTTCCTCAAACTCAGAGAAGTGGTGACTATATAACTTATAAAAGCATTTGTTATTACAATGAGAAGGATTGTTCACTTTTTCAATACTGATACAACATTTTTAAGACTTTTAAAAATATGTTTTTATTTATTTAAAGAGGAAAAGAAAGGAAAGATTGAAAAACACCTCTTTGTACTCAAATGGCATTATAAAATGCAGATTAGAGCAAATGACTTTGTCTTCTGTGTTGATTTTGAGGCAGAGCACAAATAAGTTCATGGGAAAAGCAGGAAAAAAAAACAAAGGGAAAGGGAGAGGATTCTGATTCTGCTGTTCACAGCACTGAACTTTGTTTTATGTGGGTTTTTTTGTTGTTGTTATTTTTCCTTCTGTTCTTCAAGTCAGTATATGCCATTTAAACCACTTTATGACATTAGGTAATGAACTAATGCTTGCTCTATGAAGAGCAAACAGCAGTGCCTTTCATATGAGTCACATACATTTAATCCATTCAAATGGAGCACACTGAGGGGAGAGAATGGTATGTGTCATTATATAAAGAACTTGGCATTATGATGCTATCTGGCTGAAGATCTTATTTATTTTGCAATTTAGAGAACGTAGACAAATCAGGCATTGAAAATGAATGCACATGTTTAAATGCATGACTTTATTTTCATCCTGAATGACCATGACCGGTCACCAGGAGGTGCATTGATGGGTCCCACAGCACAGCAGATCTGGGGTCTTGCAGCGCGACGGGTCTAGGTGAGGCTGCATGGCGTGGGCTAGGGCCAGGGGACCTGAGGCTGCATCCTCCGCCAGCGGGGCTTGATGGGGGCGGTGCTAGCCAGGTCTTGGTGTCACCCAATGGGGGTGGGGCCAGCCAGACATTTCTATTATAGAGAAAGGGCAAATAGCAATATTAAAATATTTCTTCTAATTCCCTTCTAATGTGCATGAATTTTTGTGCACTGGGCCACCAGTAAAGGTATAATAGAATCTTTTATTCCTTGTAAAAGATTACATCTCAAGGTATCCATTTGAAGATGAGTGTCCTCTAATATCCTAGCAAAGCCTTTTAAAATTTCCATTATTGGGAAATTTTTCACAGTGAAATCATAATTAAAACCAAAAGTTTTTTCAACAATCAGTGCATAGTTTTGAAACCCACAAGTAGTGATTATTTGCATTTAATTTAATTTTACTTTTTCTAAGTGAACTTATTCTATTCTTTAAGATTAAAAAGTCGTGATGATATTTTGATTTAAAATTGTATTATGTATCTCATTTATTTGAAGGGTACTGCTAGCTTTGTAATACTGTGTCTTCCCAACTAGGAGCATGATCTGTTTCTCTATTTTTTGTTCTTATCTAGTAACGTTTTGTGCATTTTTTTTTTTCAGATAGAGATCCTGCACACTTCCTGGAGATTATCCTTAGATATATTGGAATTTTTTAGTTATTTATGAGTTAAAGTCCTGGTGAAAAGCAGCATATAACATTGAGATGGGGATACTATATAGTGTACTTTTATATGAAACCATAGTAGGGGCAGTGGAATGTCGGAGGCATCTTCATTATGTAACAAGTCTATTATGGTGTAAATTGAAGTGTTCTTCATAATTCTATTGATTCATCTTT